>JAQJVL010002798.1:0-80990 GCA_035578905.1 Stictocephala bisonia | reverse complement strand
CTAAAATTTTTAAATAGATTTAAATAACCTTTATGTTGATACTCCACTTGGATGTATTAGTGTAACCTCACTCAATTTTGAGTAATGGAGCACATTCTTTATTTGGGGGAGGGGGCAGAACCCTTAAACATTGTCTCTTAAGCTAAAATGTAATTTGAGATAAATACCTATAGTTTGATACCCCACTTGGATGCATTAGTTTAACATTACTCAATTTTGGGTTTTGGAGCATATTTTTTATTTGTAGGGGGGGGGGGGGGCAGAACCCTTACACATTGTCTCTTCCTAGATTAATGGTAAAATGTAATTTATGAGATAAATACCTGTAGTTTCACACCCCACTTGGAAGTTTTATTTTAGTATTACCCTTTTACTGGTTTTAGGAGTTTTTTTGTTTTAGGGGCATATACCCCTTAATATTTACCCTCTTTAAAATCTGAAGTTATATTTGGATTCAGGAGAGAAATAGCTTTAAATTGATCACTTGAGTTGATAAGATTAGTTTTAAAAATATTTACGTTTTCAAAAATTTCATTTTTTGGACCCTGGTACCCCAATTGTTTTTAATTATTAAGCTGAAATTCATATACAAGGTGCACATTTGTTAGGCGTGTATAACTGTGAAGGTTTGAACATTTGACTAAAGATTTTCAACTTAGGTAATAAAAACTACTTTTATGTAATTTTCCCATAAGAAATAACAATGGAGCCATTTTAGAACGTGAGCAAAATAGATGCTTTAAATTTTTCTTTTTAAAATCTTCAATTAATGCAGAAAATGCCTTATCATAACTTTCTATAGATGGTTTTAGGTAATACTCTTTTTTGTGACTAGACTATAGACAATTGCACCTCCGTTGATTTCTTGACAGCTTAAACTTTCATTGTAAAAATCTGAGAGAGAGGGTTTATTAAATTTCTTCTTGAAAATCGAAGCTATTCCGGCACTCATATTTCTCTCGTGACCAATGTCGCCTGAAATAAAATGTGCAAAACCAACATTTTTATTTTTGAGATGTTGATCGATAACAATTCCCATGTGTTCATCAACTAATTTAATATTCGTGTCTGATGTAAACAATTCATATGTAATCAGGTTTTTTTCCGACGTAACTTCAGTTATTTGATTTGCCAGTCTTGTTTAAATGTTGTCCATGAGAAGTAAAGTGTAATCTCTTTAGACTTGTCAAATCAGCAACATTCAAGATAGTGTTTTTGTTACTATTTAATTCATTATTCATCTTGCTGATGACATTATTAATCCTATGATTAGTGCTTAAATCAAATCTGTGGGGAAGAGGAACAATAACAAAATTGATTTCTTTATACTTCTCCATAAGCTGTTGAAAAGCATGTGATATTTGCAAGCATGGATTAACATTATTCTGAAACATGTCTTCAACATCATTTGATCCTGCAATTATTACGATGATGTCATTTTTATGTAATAGATGAATCCCACTTTCAACATTTTTAATAATATGTTTAACTGGAGTGCCAAGTGATGAATGAACAAAAACATCACAGTTGTCAGGCAAGTTTGATTTTAAACCGCCATGCAACTTTTTCCCATGACTGTCAGCATATACATGTACATTTACTTTGTTAATTAATATTGTATTAGTTTTTTGGCTCTTCATTGGATCACCTATATAGCTTACACTGGATACTGCATGTTTTAATACTGAAAGTGCATTTTTTTAAATTATTGTTAGGTTTTTTTCTTCAGTTGTATCCTTGTTATAGGTTTCAACCTAAACTCACTAATGGTGTCTGGGTCAGATTCACTAATATCGTCTGAATCACTGAAACAGGTATATCAATTCTGTAATGGTATCGTTTCATTACAAAATGGACTTTTCTTGGCGCGATGATTTCTTCTTTTATGCAGCTGAACTGTCCATTCATTATTGGTCAAAGTGTTTACCAGTACCTTTTTGTCATTATGTCTTTTAGAATTGCAACTTAATTTTATTTTCAAATTTAATCCTCTATTTTCATTTTTATTTAATTTGTTTGTTAATTCAAAATTGCTATAAAAAATCAACTCTTTCAGAGTGTCTTTATTCATATATACATACTGTTTATTATGCATAATTAAGGCAATTTGCGCCCTAGCAGTAAGTAACTCAAATTCTGTATAGTTGGGGAGCAATGTGAAAATAATAAGCTTAAACAAGAAGTTGCAAATTTGAAGAAGAGGGCAAATGTGAGTGCTCAATACTCAAGATGCAACTGTCTTGAAATCCAGGGGATTCCAGAAACTAGGATGGAAAATGTTTATGATCTAGTGACTGCTGTCGCCGGTGTCTTGGGTTTCAAGCTGGAGCCATGGATGATTGACGCCGCTCACCGCCTGGCAGCCGTTCCTGGAAGGACTGGTCCGAGGAATATCATCGTCAAGTTCTGTCGCAGGATTGACATGGATCAAATGAGGCGCCTGGCCATCAAGAAGAAGGGGTTCTCCGCGTCAAACCTGGGTTTCTCCAATCAGCATACTGTGTACATCAATCTGTCCATGACGCGAGAAACCAGGATTCTCTGGAGTGAGACTCGGAAGCTTAAAGCCGATCTTCAATTCAAGTTTGCTTGGATGACTGCCGCTGGGAAAATCTTTCTCCGAAAATCCGAAGAAGACAGGCCTGTGCTGATTGAAGACCAGTTGGACCTGCAGCGGCTGAGATCCACCATCTCCCATGGAACTAGGAGGAAGCCGGAACCAGGAGCGAAAGCTGAGGCTCACGCCTCCTCCAAGGCTGATACCATAGTTAGATCATAAAGGTACACTCACCGTAATCAAACTATTTATTTTAACTTTTGCCTGTTTATTTATAAGCCTGCACTCTTTAAATTATTTTCTTTTTTTATGTTAATTATATGATGTTGTTGCGATATAGTTTATTTAAGAGATTTTATTATATAACTTATATTTACTTAGACATAACTTATTTGCATGTGCTTTGTTTAGTACCTAATTACCAACAATTATTCTTTCTAGATGGGTTCTAGGGATATAAATATATTTTATCAAAATGTTAGAGGGCTTAGGACAAAAACGCTTCCCTTTAGGCTAGGTATAAGTAACCTGGCTTAATGATTCAATATGTAATTCTGAATTATTTGATGACCGATATAATATTTATAGGAAGGATCTTAGTGGAGTTAATGTAATGGGTGGTGGGATTCTATTAGCTGTTAAGAATAATATAAAATCTGTTCGTCTTGATTATATTGATAGTGAGGGAGAAAATTTGTGGGTTAGAATAAGTTTATCCAAGTCTTTTTCAATCATTTTAGGCCTGGTATATTTTCCTCCTAACTCTGCTTTGGATCTGTATAAAAGATTTTTTGATAGTCTTGAATTGTATAATTTTAACAATTAAAAAATTTTAATTTTAGGGGATTTTAACTTGCCAATCACGGGAATTTCATTTAAGTTAACTGACGGGGGGGAAATATGTAAACAATTGTCATTTTTTATGAACATGTATAATCTAAAACTAAAGAACAATATTGTAAATTTTCTTGGTAAAACCCTAGATTTAGTTTTAACTGATATAAGTGATTTAAATGTATTAGAGGAAGATCACATTGTCAAATTAGATCGTTATCATTCTGCATTATCCATCTTGTTTGAATTGCACGATTTACATACTACTAAGTTTATGTGTTCACCAAACTATGGGGATAATCAGTATAATTTTAAAAGAGGTGATTATTTAGGTTTGTACTACTCAATACGGAATGTCAATTGGTCTGAAGTTATGGATTGTCGTAATATTAATGAAGGAGTTGCCATTTTTTATGATATACTGTATTCAATTATTAATTTACATGTTCCTTTGATAAAGCCTAGGAAATCTAAATATCCCCAGTGGTATTCATTTAATACTATTAGTATTATTAAAAGAAAGGAAAAGGCTCGTAAGAATTACAAAAAGTATAAATATGCTAATTTTTTGGATGAATTTAAACGTTGTAGAGCTGAATCAAAACAGAGTATTAAAACTGATTATTTAAATTATACAACTAGAGTTGAAAGGGACGTAGTTAACAATCCAGCTTTGTTTTGGAGTGCAGTAGGGAGGCTAAGGTCGACAGATAACAAGCCTACAGCAATGACTCTGGATGGTGAGAAGGTGGAGGGCAGCGCTGAGATAGCGGAGGCGTTTGCACGATATAGGCGAGGAAATAAAGCAATATCATCATCATCATCAGCAGCAGGTTCCAGTCTTCTCCCGGGTCTGCTTGGTACACAGTCCTCTCCACCATAGCTTATCTTCCCACTTCCTTTCTTCCAATATGTTTTCCCATACCTCCCCTCTTCTTACTACACTCTCCTTTAACCCATCTCTCCATCTATCCCTTGGTCTACCCCTTGGACGTTCACCCTGTATCCTCCACTCCATCCACTTTTTGGTATCCTCTCATCCTCCATCCTTTTCACATGCCCGAACCATCTAATTCTTTCCCTTTCTATTTTATCTTGCAGAGGTTCTTCATTTAATCTGTCTCTTATAATTTCATTTCGTATTCTATCCCACTTCGTTACTCCTAATCTACCTCTCAGGAAACGCATCTCACATGCCTGTATCTTGCTCTTTTCTCTATTCTTCATTACCCATGTCTCTGCTCCATATGTTAATATTGGTATGTAGTATGTCCTATATATAATTTCTTTACTTCTTTGTGGCACTCCTTTGTCTCTTATTAATCCCCTAACTAATTTGTAGAAATTTCCAGCCTGTCTAACTCGTTCATTTATGTCTCTTTCATTTTTACCATTTTCTTCCAGGACACTACCCAAATATTTGAAGAACTGTACTCTCTTCATTTCCTCTCTTCCCAGCATTAATTTTTCTAATATACACTCTTTGTTCCTTGTTGTTACCATATATTCACTTTTCGACACATTGAATTTCATCCCATATTTCTTTACTTCTTCTACCCACACATCCAACTGTCTTTGTACCTCTTTTATTTTACTTCCCCAAACCATTAAGTCATCCGCAAATGCCATAACCTTCATATTTTCTTCTCCAATTCTTTTTGCCACTCCACTCATTACTTAGATAGATAGATAGATAAATGTCTTTATTCAGTATTGTACAAAATATACAAATGAATTGTGTCATGACGTAACTTACTATCCTAATCTTTAACCTAGTTAATACAATGTAAATTTACATGATGTATTTTGATACTCGTATTTAAAACATAAAAACGATTTTAACAAAACAAGATAGATAATTTACAACTACAGTTAACACTAAGATTTGAAGTACTCTTCAAAATTGTATAAAGATTTACTTACTAAGAAATCTTTTAATTTTCTTTTAAAAACTTTAAGAGATAATTCATGTTTTATATCAATTGGGAGGTTATTTAAAAATTTTATTCCAGCATACTTTGGGTTCTTTTTATACACTTCTTTGTTATGACTATTAATTTTGAAGTTCCCTTTGTTTCTCGTATTATAGTGATGGGAATCTTGCTGTCTGGGTATAGTATTCTCATTAGTTTTTATGAGCATTATGGTTCTATATATGTAGATACCATAAACAGTCAATATGCCAGAACTCACAAAGTGCTCTTTACAATGGTCGTTAATTTTCAGATTTAACATAAGTCTTATTGCAACTTTCTGGAAGTGAAGAATTTTGTTTAGATTTACAATAGAAGTTGCTCCATATATTTCTATTCCATAACTGATATGGGAATGAATTAGGGAAAAATAAACAGATTTCAAGGTTTGTAGTTCACAAAATAGCCTTAATTGTTTTATAACAAAAATACCAGAGCTCAATCTATGGCAAACTTTGTTAACGTGACTTGACCAATTTAAGTTTCTGTCTATGTTAATGCCTAGGAAGTTAGTTTCATTGACAAAATCTATGTTTATCTCATTATTCAACTGATTATTTTTAGAATTTTTGCAGCTGAATTTCATGTAAGTGGTCTTGTTTGAATTTAAAAGAAGATTTAGATTGGAGAGAAAGTAGTTTATGTTATTTATGTTATCGTTAATTGAATTTAGTGCTGTGTTTAAAGTTGTGCTAGATGCAGTTAGGCTAACGTCATCAGCATATAAACAGAGAGAATTTTTTACTGACCCATCAGTTGCTGCCAGAGTTCTAGGCAAACCTCCAATATATGAAAGAAACAAAAAGGGTCCTATAACCGACCCTTGAGGTACTGAATAGATGACTTTATTAACTTTTGATTGAAATGACATAATTTTGTTATTACTTACATGTTTTATTTCTACATATTGCTTCCGCCCCTCAAGAAATGTCCGAATCCAATTTAGCTCTCTATCTTTGATTCCAAAGTTGACAAGTTTATTTATGAGCTTAATATGACAAACACTGTCAAAAGCCTTAGTCAAATCCAGAAAGGCACTGACTTCATGATCCCCCTTATCTAAATTGTCAATAATGTTTTCAACAAAATCAATTAATGCTGTTACAGTTGATTTGTTTTGTCTAAACCCATGTTGTTCGGAATCTAAAAAGTTATTTTCTTCAAAATATTTAATTAATTGATTGAGCATACATTTTTCAAAAATTTTTGACAGTGAAGGCTGTACTGCAATTGGTCGGTAATTCAAAACATCTGATCTGTCCCCTTTTTTGAACACCGGGATAATTTTTGAAATCTTCAACTCATGTGGGTAGACTCCAGATATGAGTGAAGCATTGATTACATGTAGCAATGGCTTTAGAATTGCCCACTTGGCGTCTTTAATGATTCTGGTGGGGATTTCATCATATCCTGCAGTCCATTTAGGTTTTATTGAGTTAATAATATCTATTAATTGGCTTTCGTTAATGGTTCTGCAGTTGAATTTTGTTTGAATGATAGGTGCTTCTGGAAGTGTCTGGTTTTTGGTTGGCAAATTTGGAATAACGTGTTTTTTTACAACATCCAAGAAGTGGTTGTTAAAAATGTTGGCAATTTCATTGGGATTTGATTTGATTTTATTGTTTTGCTTCAAGGTGATTTCTATAGGTATAGGTTCTTTACCTCTGTTAACTTCAGAATTGACTAACTGCCAAGCAGTTTTAGAAACATTATTTGAAGCAGCAATTTTGTTTTTAAAATAATCCTTTTTTTTATTAATTATAATTTTTTTATACTTTTTTTGTTTTAGTTTTAAAGACTTTTTTAAAAGTATATTTTTGGTTTGTCGAGAGATATGATAGCTGTTAATAAGATTTTCACGTTCAATTTTAATTTCACTGTCTATCCATTGTGTTCCTTTTGGCTTGATTCCTTTTACAACTTTAGGAAAATTTGTTTGAAAGTGAAACATTAAAATATTATAAAAATATGAAAATTTATTTTCAATTGTACTAAGGTACATTTTAGTCCAGTCTTCAGTCTGTAGGTCATCTATAAACTTATCAATATACTCTCTTTTGAAGGTTCTTACTGATTTATATAATTTATTTGAATTACCTTTGGATTTAACAAAATTATTTAGAGTCAATAGTTGCCCATCATGATCTGACAGTGCAGTTATAAATGAAGCGACCGTGGAGTACTTCCTATCAACATTTGTAACAAAATTATCCAGTGCTGTTTCACTGGTTTCAGTAACTCTTGTAGGTATGTTAATCATATAGTACATATTATGCATGTTGAGTACATTAACAAAGCTGTTTTTTTTGTGGTCATTAACCAGAACATCTATATTGTAGTCTCCACCTACAATAATACTACTATTAATTTGTCTTAGCCTACTCAAAAATACATCAAACTTTTGAAGGAACATATCAACATTATGGGATGGTGTTCTATATATACCAGCAATAATTAATTTACAATTGTTTAAAGTGACCTCTATGGCACACGATTCAAAAATTTTATCTACATTTAAAGCATTTAGTAGCTCCAAAGATATTGGGTTTACATTTAACTCATTTAAAGCAAGTATCAATACTCCACCTCCTTCATTAATATTTCTTGCATAGTAACTGACTAACTTGAAGCCAGGAATTTTTACTGTATTTATTTCATCTGCTGTTAGTTTATTTTCACTTAATATAATGATATCAGGTTTTAACTCATCAATTGTAATAATTAAGGAATCAGTTCTAGTTGACAAGTGCTGAATGTTTTGATGAAATACTGTTAGGCTTTTAAGTTTGTTTGGTGATGCCTTTACTCTTGTTGAGTTTGTTACTTTTAGTCTGGGTGATTTTTTTGGTTCACAATATTTAAAAAAGGCTCATTATTTTGGATTTGAAGTGATTGATTAAGTTGTACAATAGATATCAACAAGAGATTGACCTAGCTCTAAATTTTCTGGTGATGGTTGAAATGTTTTATTATCTATACTAACTATATCTAACTGTACACTATTTACAAAATCAGCTTTAGTAGGAGGACCTTCAGTTCTTGTTACATATTTCTCTTCTGTATGAACAATGGTGGTTTCCGCCTTCTCTGGAGAGGGGGTAAGCAATATATTGCTGTTACTCGTTAGTTCATCATTTTCCGTACTGTTTGTCAAGTAAAAGGTCCCAGTAGTGTGGGTTTTCAATCTGTTAATAAAGTCATCAAAAGGAAGTCCATTGTAAAGCTGTATCCTTGATTGCTCATTGTAGGAAATTATATGTACGGAAGCATCAGTTCTCTTTTGAAATTCTTTTATTTTTGAGGTAAAATGCTTTATGGGAATGAGATCTCTTACACATCCCATTGGCGAGCAAATGAGATGTGTTAGACCTCGACTTTTAAAATCTTTTATAAGTTCAGCAAAGGCCGTGTCATAATTATTTAATGTTGGTTTACCAAAGTATTCTTGTTTTGTAACTAAGCTATACACTGATGCACCTTCTTTAGTTTTTTGATAAGCTAGATGATCATTTATAAAGTTAGATGCTTCTGGTTTGCCAAACTGTTCCTTAAAGATAGTAGCCACCCCTGCACTCATATTTCTGTTGTTGTTTATATCTGCAGAGATGCAGTGTGCAAAGGCTAATTTGTTATTACTGCGTAGAGTTTTGATTATGTTCCTCATGTTTTCTTCGACCACACTGATTTGTCCTTTTTTCCCTTCTATATTAAGTTTAAATGGTTCATTCTCACCAGTTGGTAAGTTTTTATTCAGTTTTGTCCCATTATTTTGTACGTATATGTCATACAGTCTATCAACAATAAGATGAGCCAGTTTAGTTTTACCACTGCTATGCAAGTGCAGCCCATGCCTGCTATAGTGGGACCTTTTGAGTTGATCAAGATCGATTAAAAAGGTTTTATCAATTCGGGCCACTAATTCCCTTAAATAGTTGTTAAGTAAGGATACTTTGTTGTGAATACAGTCATAGTGACCTTTATCAAATCTATGTGGTATTGTAGATATCAGCACGGTTTTGGTTTTGCTTAGTTCAGTAAGACTATTCTCCAGATTTTTGTAAATAGGAGATAGGTCACCCTTCAGTGTGTCATTAGAGCCTCCAAGTATGAATAGAACCTCATCCTTAGAGTTTTTTGCCGAGTCAAGCACTTGCATGAGACTGGCGTTTGGTAGGACCATTCCAAATGAGCTCAACTCCTCCTTGCTTATTTCATCGAGCTTTTGCCACACATCTCTGCCCTGGCTGTCTGAATAGATAGACAGGTTGATCTTCTTTCCGAATCTCATGGAATGTTTTTTTAGTTTGACATTTTCTGGGGTATTTTTGTAGTTATGATTTATACTGTTCCTTGAGTACATTCTCTGTTGATTTTCCTTTACTTCCTCTGTATAATCAATATCCCCTTCTTCTTCATTTAATATTTCAAAGTAGTTTGTAGTAGAAGTAGGTAATGCTTCATAGTTTAATGTGGGTGGTCTCCAAGTTCTTCTATGCTTTCTACTGGTTTGTAATGTCCATTCATTGTACTTTCTATTTTTCGTTAGTGATTTGTCACTGCAGATTTGATTTTGTTGAGTACAGCCAAATGTGTTCGTATTTTTGGTTTTATTTGGGACAGGTACCTCATTATTTCCCAGTTTACGAATACTACTGAAGATTATTTCTTTTATTGTATTTGTCGTTAGATTCAGATATTGGCCTTTATGCATTAACAGAGCCAGTTGGCTTCTTTTAGTCAGGATATCAGCTTCAGAAAGGGGGTGGAGTAGACTTTCTAAACAAAACATATTTAAATTGGTCTTGTCTTGGATGACTTTATTAATAATATTATCAACAGTGCAAAGCATGTGTATTCCACAGTCATGGTTGTTGTTCTGTTGTGGAGTTTTTACTTTTATTAAAGTTGGTTCAACTAGAGGGTTGATAGTCTTGTTTATTTTCTTTGAGATAACTTCTGCATGAGAAAAATTATAGCTATTCAAGGAATCAAAGTGATAGAAGGTATTTTGCTTTACATCCCATAGAAGTAAGCTCCAGTGTGTGCCAGACCCACCAATATCTTGAATTTCAGAGGAGTCATTCACGGGAATAAATACAAATGATTTTTCTTTTAATGAAATGGGCACAAGGGTTTCATAATCCTGAAGATTTTTTATTGCTACTGCGACTACAGGCTCGAGGAAATATGCTTGTGGTTGGATTTTTATATGATTAAAAATGTCAAAATAATTTTTTACAACATCATCCGAAATCCACCTTGACTCAAGAACTTCCACAATTTTTTCCTTAATTTGTGAATCTGAATTACCATTGTTCATTACACTATTATCTGTAGTGTTAGTTAATCTTTTCCCTGCATTTTTATCATTTACCTCGTCCTTTTGTGTGTCTAGTTTAGAGCTATCGGTTGTTTTATCAGTGAACGAACTCAGTGACAGATCATTTTGGTTAACCTCCACAGGCGTACTACATAATTTTTTTACAGTTGTTTGTTTTGCAATTATACTTTTAGGTGTTACATCATTGTTATTGATTACTACTTCTTGTAATTTGTCATTTTTTTCGTTTGTAGAAACTTCATTAAATAATGAGTTGTTATTATCTGGGGGTGAGTGTGTTATTACTGAACTCATATTCAATTTTAACTCATGCTCATTTTTTTGCTCACTTGAGATTTGGATTCGTTCTTCAAGTGAGGAGCTTTTACTTGGGGTTTTAGTTGGTTTAAAATTAAAGTCATTTATGTCTAGGGAAAGATTATGATCTCCAATATGCTTCTCTACTTCTTTTTTTGACCTGAACATCTTGCCTTTTGGTGAATAATAATATACATCCACCCTTTTTGGACCTTTTTTCCGAACAGATTCAGTTCGTTTCCAGCCGGTTAGTGCTTTTTTTACATTGTTTACACCCATGTCTGTCCCTATATTAATTGTTAGACATTAGTTATAAATTAAAAAGTAAAGTATTAAAATAGGTATATCGAAGTGTGGGCTGTCTACAATATAATTCCTAAAAATTGCAATACCGTCGTTATATAGTTATGACAGTAATCAAGATGTCAGTTCTACAGTAACATACAATAATAATTTACTTAAAATATACAGTTATGATATACAATATTTACAAAAAATCCACAGCTAGATTGAACATCTAAAATAATATATGAGCTATTACAATTAAATATTTTCTTTTTTTTCTTCTCTCTCTCTCTCTTTTATTTATATATATATTTATTTATTACTTTTTTTTCAATTGAAGTTGATTTTATAGCAGCAAAAAGTGAAGTCTCACGCTGGATTTGAACCTGAGTCAGTTGAAATGTAATCTAGGTCAAGTTCAGCTACCAGTGACCTTGACCACTAGTCCATGCTTTCTATGAGATCAGTAGTCTGCAGACTGTTCTACTGTCACAATGTGCACTGTCCTGTCAAGCTTCAAGTCAATTGTAGTGTTTCAACATGAACACAACGAATTTAATATTTGAACAAAATGGAATAAGATGTATTTGTTCTTCTAAAATAATAACTTTAGTCTACTATAGTTTTGTAAGTATTGATTTAGAGTTAACTTTGGTATCAAAACTTAGTGGAATTTATGCAACTAGTTTTAGGTTATGTCAGGTCAGTTCATAAAACGTTATAAATTATTTTTTAAATACAAAAATAAAATATGAAACTCACTATTCAAAATATTGCTTAAGTCTTAAGCTGCTGAAGTAGCCTTACCAAATTCACTTTTCTGTCTGTTTTATTAAGAAATACACATATTTAACAGCACTTATCAAAGAGCCTGACCTGACTTTCCAAGTTTCCAAGATCCAAACTTCATCTAATACTGTTATGAAGAGAAGAGGTGACAGAGCGCTACCCTGTCTTAATCCGTTTTCTTGATTGAACCACCCTGTCTTTTCACCCCCTATCTTTACACAACTTTGGCTTTCTCCACAAATCTCTCTTACTCTTTCAATTATACTGTCTTTAACTCCCTTCCTTTTAAGTGCTTCCCATACCTTATCTCTTCTCACAGTATCATACGCTTTTTCCATATCTAGGAACCCCATTACTAGATCTCTTCCATACTCATAATTCTTCTCCTGCATCTGTTTAGCAGCAAAAATGAGGTCTATTGTTGATCTTCCCGGTCTAAATCCACTTTGCTCCTCTCTCAGTTTTCTTTCTACTTCGTTCCTCACCTTTTTTTCCAAAATTTTCTCATATACCTTTGCACTGTGACACATTAAGGCTATCCCTCTATAATTACTGAAAACCTTCCTATCCCCTTTCTTGAAGATTGGCACTATTACTGCCTTTTTCCAATCTTTTGGAGTTTTTCTTTCCCTCCATACCACTCTCATCACTCTGTATAGCCACTGCATGCCGACAGCACCCGCCCTCTTTATTAGCTCTATTGGTAACTCGTCCACTCCTGCTGCTTTTCCCTCTTTCATCCTCTTTACAGCTTCCTCAAACTCTAGCCACGTTATGTCCTCATCTTCCTCTCCATTTCTCTCTATTATATCTTCCTCCTTCCCCTCTCTTTGTGTTTCGACATTTGGGTTCAGTAATGTCTGGAAATATTGTTTCCACATATCTTTTAACTCTTCCTTATTCTTTATTTCCTCTCCTTCTTCGTTTTTCATCACTACATCTATTTTTTCCCCATTCCTCCTTTTCCTCACTAAAGAGTACAGTACTTTCTTACTCCCATTTGAATCATCTTCCATCATCCTAGTCCATTCTTCCATCCATTTATTCTTTTCTTCTTTACCTATTTTCTTTGCTTCCTTTTTCCATCGTGCATATTCTTCCTTAGCTTCATCTGTCTTTTCCTTAAACCATGTCCTAAATGCTCTGTTTTTTCTATTTACCACTTCTTTTACCCTTTCATTCCACCATGGAGTTTCCTTCCATCTTCTTTTTGCACTTGTCCTTCCACATATTTCTTCAGCTGCCTCCACAAACGTTTCCCTAAATTTTGTCCACTCTTTCTCTACAGACTGAGGTTGTTCCTTTGGTAAATGCTTTTTTAAAACTTCTTGAAACTCCTCTTGTTTCTCCTCCTCCTTCAGCTTCCACACTCTAATTTTTCTCTCCTGTTTTTCCCTCGTCTTTCTTTGTTTGTTGGTCCTGAATTTCAACACTAACAGTCTATGGTCACTGTCCATGGCTTCCGTAGGGATTGCTTTGATGTCTAAAACTTCTTTTTTTATTTCCTCCTTATATATGAAGTAGTCCACTACTGACTTCCTACCATCCACTCCTCCATACCATGTTATCTTATGATTTTCTCTTTTAGCAAACCAAGTATTTCCCACAACTAGACTGTTTCTTTTACAAAATTCCAATAATCTATCTCCTTCTCTATTCTTGTTCCCCCACCCTTCTTTACCTATTACTTCCTCAAAACCTTCTCTATTTATACCAACATGTGCATTAAAATCTCCCATGATTACCAGATTCTCACTATCTACCTCTCTCTGTAATTCGTCTTCAAAATTTTCTTTTTCTTCTAATGGGCATCCTACCTGTGGAGCATATACTTGGATCAATTCCAAATTGTATCCTTTCAGATTAATTTTTGTTCTTATTATTCTGTCATTTACTCCTTTCACCTCTGCTATTACGTCCTCTTTAATTATCCAACCTACTCCGTTTCTCTTTCCCTCCTCATTTCCCTTCCAATACAGTGTAAACCCTTCTCTCAATTCTTTAACTCCTTCTCCTCTCCACTTAGTTTCAGCCAATCCCAACACGTCTAATCTCCTCCTCTTCATCATATCCACCACTTCTTCTACTTTTCCTCTTAACGTCCTAATATTTAATGTGCCAATTCTCAGTCCTAATTTCTCGCCGGGTCTCTTTCCTTGTTTTCCGTCCTTTCCGAGGCTTGTTGTACCATTTTTGAAAGCAAGGTATTCATCCACTACTGGCTTGCTAGGCTTATCGTAGCTTCACCAGAGCCCCGTTAGCCGTCACTTTTCAGAGTTCCTGTAGAGCCTTACCAGCAACCTTGGAGGTACCAGGGCTCACGAAGTCCCAACTGGTCTCGCCTCTACAGGCTATCCCCTACTTTATGACGTTGCCCGTCTCCTACGACGTGGACGAGGGGTTGGACTTCTAGGAGACAAATAATAATAAAGCAATATACCTACCAATATTTAAAGTAAGACGGATCTTAATGCAGCTTTTTGCATTCGATTCGGGAAAGCTTCAGCAAACTTTTTGAACCTTCGTTATGTGGTGCAGATGAAAATTGCATTATTGCAGGCTAAAAGTGCATTCTCAAAAATGCATCTCAGTGATAAAAAAAAAAAAAAAATTTCACAACTCGGAAAATATTCATGGAAATGAGTTCAATTTTCATAGTCGGGGGTTTTTGAGGTCGCTGAACACGAATATCACGTCGGCGATCCTGTACGAGGTACCTGGGGCCCGCTATCTACGTCTTCTCCTGGAGTTTTCCGGAAATTCGTTATAATATTCGTTCAAACTTATTACCCAGGGGTTTTTGAGGTCGCTGAACACGAATATCACATCGGCGATCCTGTACGAGGTACCTGGGGCCCGCTATCTACGTCTTCTCCTGTTGTTTTCCGGAAATTCGCTATAATATTCGTTCAAACTTATTACCCAGGGGTTTTTGAGGTCGCTGAACACGAATATCACGTCGGCGATCCTGTACGAGGTACCTGGGGCCCGCTATCTATGTCTTCTCCTGGAGTTTTCCGGAAATTCGTTATAATATTCGTTCAAACTTATTACCCAGGGGTTTTTGAGGTCGCTGAACACGAATATCACGTTGGCGATCCTGTACGAGGTACCTGGGGCCCGCTATCTACGTCTTCTCCTGGAGTTTTCCGGAAATTCGTTATAATATTCGTTCAAACTTATTACCCAGGGGTTTTTGAGGTCGCTGAACACGAATATCACATCGGCGATCCTGTACGAGGTACCTGGGGCCCGCTATCTACGTCTTCTCCTGGAGTTTTCCGGAAATTCGCTATAATATTCGTTCAAACTTATTACCCAGGGGTTTTTGAGGTTGCTGAACACGAATATCACGTCGGCGATCCTGTACGAGGTACCTGGGGCCCGCTATCTATGTCTTCTCCTGGAGTTTTCCGGAAATTCGTTATAATATTCGTTCAAACTTATTACCCAGGGGTTTTTGAGGTCGCTGAAGACGAATATCACATCGGCGATCCTGTACGAGGTACCTGGGGCCCGCTATCTACGTCTTCTCCTGGAGTTTTATGGAAATTTGTCATAAAATTCGCTGAAATATGTTATATCAGGTAAGATTTTAACAGTAACTAATGTTTTTTTCATTATTAAAATTAATTCGTTTATTACTAATAAGATAAAAATATAACGCAAATTTTACTGTTTTAATTTTTTAAACATTTTTTTACAGAGTTTCTTCAATTTCTTCTTCTATCTCGTCATTATTACTTATATCTTCATTGGCAGCATATTTTTCGTTATTGGTACAATTGAATCCAGCACAATTTTTGCATGCGATGCTACAGTTCATGCCATTTTTTCTGCATCCACATAAATGTCCGCAGTCAGTTTTGCAACCGCAGAAAATCAAACTCATGATGTTGGGGGGACCAGGTGGTTGCGTCATTTTTATGGGAACTAAAATTTGTTCTTTTAGTTCCCATCCCCAATCTGTTGGATTCAATCGATTTTCCTCTCCATAGAGCCAATTTTGCACTTGAAAATATACCCGCTTCAAATGCAGCGTAATGCAATCAACAGTTGGTAGAATTTTTCCAAGATTTACTTTTTTATTTTTGGCAGTGGCCATTAAATACATTCTATATCTGTAAGTTTCTGCCATCTGAATAGTACTTAATTTAAATTCTTCTGGTACATGTGGTTTTCTGAAACTGAGTGGAGCATTGTACATGGCCAGAAGTAGTTGAATGCCATGCTCGAGTAATTCTTCAATACACAAGGCACGTTCTTTAAATTTCTGTGCATGAATTATTAAATCAGAATTTTTTTGGAAAGTGTTGAAAAATTTCACTTTTCCTTGGCCGAAGGTCGCTGAAACAGTGTCACAGCCTGTAATTGCATGCAGTAAGAGAACATTTTCTTGAACCGAAGGAAGATGTTCCAAACTCTTGGAAGAGTATTGTTCTGCAGGCTTACTTTGTCGAGGTGGTTTATTGAGATAAATTTCAATATTTGATGGAGTAAGGGCAGTAAGTAACACTATAATATCTGTATCTTCTGCAATAATAGCTACTTTTTTATTAACATCTGAAGCTATTTCTATTGCAGTGGTTACTATCGTTCTATCGGCATCAGCTTCGCATTGAACGTAAGGAATGCTTACTTCATCGAATTTTTTTAACATTTTAATGATATTAATTTTGTTGTGTTTATTTAATAGAAATTTCTCTTGAGAAATTTTCAATGGCATGGTCTCATTGAAAATCACATTAGCTGAGGCTCCGGTGCGTGCACGTCGATTTCTTTCAGATTCTTTAATTGTTACACTTTCATAACCATCAAAAACTACGATACATTTGTTACCATAATGATTCTGAATGTATTTCACATAATTCATTATAATAGATGAAAACATCTGACCCAGTGTCCATTTAATTTTGTGAATCAAGAAACCTCCATCAATAACGTAATATGTCCTCAGAGGATCGAGCACATTAATTGAAATCTTACGAAAAATTGAATATAAATCAGATTTAGAATTTTTTAACATTCCAAATGCATTAAAATACGCCTGCGGAAAGGGTGATAACTCCCACTTCAAGTAATCCTGCATTTCTTCGTCATTTTTTTTTATAACGCATATTCTGTGAAACAGTACATCGGGATCTATTTCCACCATCTCTTTACCGACGGCGATTTTTGAAGTTGAGTAAGCAATAGTTTTCACGAGTTTTGATCTGGATAATTTCAAGACTTTGAAATATTTTCCAGAAATTTCTTCCCTTATTGTTATACCTACTTCAAACGCGCTGTGACAATTTGCTTCCTCACTTCCACTCATTCCATTGGCAATATTAATTAACTTGTCGAGTGTGTCAGAAAATGGATCATATTGATCAAAAAATTCTGTAATTTTATTCAACGACTTAAGATCTGATTTTAACCTACTATCTGTCGAATCTTTATGCTGGTAATTTCTATCAAATGAGCATTTAGTGAATTTCTCCATTCCTTCAATAATATCTTTTGTAAAAATAAAATCTTTCACCCACTGAAAGGCAACACTTTCCGTAACTCCTCTTCTAAATAATCCTCCTTCAAACTTCAAAAGTCTCATTAAAGTTTGCTCGATTGTTTGATCGGTAAAAATTCCGGAGAAAAACCGATCACTTCTCCTTGCTGTCCAGAATCCATTTTTCGTAAATTTAAGATATTCTTCACTGTCCATTTTAGTTTTCAGTTCTTTCATATCCCACAAATATATCTCTGCACATTTCGCATAGGGAAAATGCCCAGTAGCATGGAAAAATGCTATCATACGTTCGATAGTTTGCAAATGTAGATCCCAATTTCCACTCTTTTCGGCATATATAAAATCTTTAACTATAAAAACCATTCGGCAGTATTGGATCCACAATTTGCATGTAGGATTTAGTTTCTCTATTATTTCAAATTCTTCTTCAAAATCAGCTGTAACTTCTTTAAAAACTTCATCAGTAACCAATTCCTCAATACTATCTGGTCTCGAAAAAGAATATTCTTTTAAATAATCAATATTTTTTATAAACTGAGATCTTTTTTTTTCTATTCTAGTATATATTTTTGTAACTAAAGCCAAAACTACCAAAGTATGAGCTCTCAAAGCTCGAGCGTATTGATGACCACCGAGAATTTTTTAACGGTGTTTTCGCCATATATGCACTGCAATACCTCTTCAAGTCCACTAAATTTCATAACAAAATCAATGCTTCCCAAAAAAGACAGTATAGTGTGAAAACCACCAAGTCTGATAACTATCTGAACTTCATCGTGAATGTTTACTGCTCCTATAATATCGCGGCTTTTCAAGTACAGCGGTTGATCGAAAGTAATAACGCAGGTTTTCATTTTTAAGCGCTGTGCATATAAAAGCGACTGATCAATCGCGGTGAATAAAGTACTATACTCAGAAGGTGAAGCGTGAATAAATGGCAAAAAATTGATTGCGGACATTTCATAGTTACAATTATCGGCTGTTAAATCTTCAACAAAACCATTCCATCCTTTTTCATATGTAGGTTTGATGTACTTTAATAACATCCAATAACAATTTAATTTTGATGCATCGGTTAATTTGAGACTTAAATTTTTATCTAAGGTAGGAAAAGTAAAGTACTTTATTCCTTCCATTGAAGCAAATTGATATGTTTTTATTTCAATTTTGCTCTGAGCAGCTACTTCAGCTTCACTCACTGATTTTAAACGGGGAAAAGGTTTTCTGGGCAATATATATGAGGTACCTCGTACAGGATCGCCGATGTGATATTCGTGTTCAGCGACCTCAAAAACCCCTGGGTAATAAGTTTAAACGAATATTATAACGAATTTCCGGAAAACTCCAGGAGAAGACGTAGATAGCGGGCCCCAGGTACCTCGTACAGGATCGCCAACGTGATATTCGTGTTCAGCGACCTCAAAAACCCCCGACTATGAAAATTGAACTCATTTCCATGAATATTTTCCGAGTTGTGAATTTTTTTTTTTTTTATCACTTTGAGATGCATTTTTGAGAATGCACTTTTAGCCTGCAATAATGCAATTTTCATCTGCACCACATAACTAAGGTTCAAAAAGTTTGCTGAAGCTTTCCCGAATCGAATGCAAAAAGCTGCATTAAGATCCGTCTTACTTTAAAAAATTGGTAGGTTTAGGTCATTTTAGTGCTTTATTTCCTCGCCTAATATTTCAGGACTGTCTGCGATGAGTCAACTCTTGACTGCAATCAGCTGGCCCAGCAAGGTCTCGACTCACCTGTTAACTCAGGCATAGGCTGTCTTGTTCTCCCTCACATCACTGACCAGGAAATGTTGCATGCGTTTAGGAGGCTCAAATCTAAGCGCTCTTTTGGCCCTGACGGCGTGCCCTCCTTTGTCTTTAAAGGATGCATGGAATATTTAATTAAACCACTTAAGCACTTATTTAACGTTTCACTGGATTTTAATTATTTTCCGGATTGCTGGAAATTAACAAAAGTTGTTCCGATTTTCAAAAAAGGCTTAAAAGTTGATATTAAAAACTATAGACCGGTTGCTATTTTATCGACTCCTGCTAAAATATTTGAGTCCATTTTATTCAATCGAATTTTTAATCACGTAAAATATTACATTGCACCAGAACAGCACGGTTTTTTTTCTGGAAGATCAATAAATACTAATCTTTTATGCTTCACTGATTATTCCACAAAAATATTAGACAAGGGAGGGCAGGTCGATGTTATTTATACAGATTTTGCCAAAGCTTTTGATAGGGTCAATCACTGAGCTGTTAAAAAAATTAAATTTTTTCGGATGTTCTGCTCAAACAATTAAGTTTTTTGCTTCAAATCTTTCTTGCAGAAAACAAATAGTAAATTATAATGGAGTTTTTTCTAAAGAATTCAAAGTTCAATCTGGTGTGCCTCAGGGCTCAAATCTTGGGCCGCTGTTATTTATAATATTTATTAACGATATTGTTAGTTGTGTCAAGCACAGTAGAGTCTTGTTGTATGCAGATGATATGAAGATTTTTAGAAACATAAATTGTTTAACTGACTGCAGACTGCTTCAAGAAGACTTGGATCGTTTGGCTGTTTGGAGTCAAACAGGACTAAAATTTAATGCGGAAAAGTGTGTGGTGGTGAGGTACACCAGAAGAACACATAACTTTATTAACTTTGATTATTTCATTGGCCAAAATGTTTTGATGGTTCAAGCTATATTTAAAGACCTTGGTGTGCTTTTTGATGAGAAGTTTTCATTTTCAAATCATATTATTGAAACTTGCAAGGCAGCCTATAAAACTTTCGGATTTGTAAGAAGATCAAGCTATGTTTTTCGAAATATTACAACTTTAAAATTATTATACTATTCTTTGATCAGATCAAGACTCGAGTTTGGCTTCATCATCTGGAACCCATTTTATAAGTATTTGTTGGATATGATAGAGCAAGTTCAAATTAAGTTTTTAAGATTTTTGTATTATAAAGCTTTTGGCGTTTATACTTATCTTGTATCGTACTCAGAGTTATTGACTTTGTTTGAAATTGATAGTTTACGTAAGCGGCGTTCTGTTGGATGTTTATGTTTTCTACACAAATTAATCAGCGGAAAGGTTGATTGCAGTCAATTACTTGCCCGGCTTAACTTTTTTACCATTTTTTTTTTTTTTTTACCCCGTCTTTCAGCGAGAACTAGATCTTTGTTCTGCCCTTACTTTGCCAATTCGTCTTTGGGAATGCAATCCTCTCTAAATGTAATGATGCAACTGCATAACGGTCTCCCCCAAAGTGTGGATGTTCTGTCATTGAACTTGGCTTCTTTCTGTACACAAGTTAAGCACTGTATTAATGACCTCTAATTTATATTACTCTTGTACCTGTTATTGTATAAGTTATATGGTGCATGTTGGTAATGTTAGTATTTATATATTTATCCACATTAAATTTATAGTGTTGATTAAATTAGATTGTCATGTGGCATTTTGATAACTTTGTAGATATATATATATTTCTTTTAAGTTAAGTTATTTTTGTACGATTTTGTTTCATAATTGATACTTTTGTTAGTTGGTTAATAGTTTTACGTGTTCCTTGTTGTTTGTTATTCATATAATTTATTGCTTGTTAATTTATTAATTATTTAATTTTTTATACTTATTTATTCTTGTTGCTGTTATTTGTTCACTATAAAGTTTTTTCTTCCTGTTAATTATATAATTATACTTGTAAAATGGAAATCACTATAATATATACTGTAGTAATTTATTTTTTATATATTTATAGCTACATAACACATTAATTATTTATATGATAAATTATTTTGTTCACTGGACTCTGGACACAAGTTTAATAATTTGCATGTGTTTATTTATATTATTTAGGATTAATGCTTTTTTGTAATTGGTTTATAAAGCTGTAAAAAGCATTTCATTTAATAAAGAATTATGAATCCTTCAAAATTATTTTTTGTCAGCGGTAATGTTTCACACGATTTTTGAAAAATTTTTTTAGCATTCAATATCATGTGAATACCACAATCAACACCATTTTCCTGTAATGGAGTCATAACATTCCTTAAAGTTACTTTACCTGATGTAATCAACCTTTCAGCAATTGTTCCAGCATATTGCAAATTAGCATTACCCAGCGAATCAAAATGATAAAACACTTCCCCAATCCTGTCCCACAACAAAAGACTCCAATGTGTTCCTGATCCTCCAATGTTTTGAACACTAGAGGAGTTATTAACCGGAATAAAAATATAATGTTTACCCTCTATTTCATTAGTTGGTATCACATCTTTGAAATCGCTTAGAGCTTTATTGCTTTAGTTATAACAGGATTTAAAAATAGTATTTCATCAACCATTATCTGATTTAATACATCAAATGCAATCCTCACAGTATCATCAGTAACCCACTGAGACTCAAAAAGCGTTAACGGGACATTTAAACCCTCCTCAATTGAGACAGGATTATTTTGTACAATATGACAAGCCTTAGTAACGAGAGAATAGGGACTACTGGAGGCTGGAGGTGACTCAATTAAGTCATGTGAATCACCTACTGAAGTGCGACTGGATCTACTTAATGAAGTATTCTTTAAAACAGTAAATGATTTTTGTTTTTTGAAACTAGATTCAATTTCATTCATGGCATATTCAAATTTTTTAATCATGGATAAAGATTGAAATTACGATGTACACAACTTACGGAAAGATAAATTCAGACGGAAATATCATGATTTCTGATGTAATTTGAAAAGAGAAAGCTAAAGAAATATGTTTCAGAACTGTATCTTCAGTAGTTTTTAAGTAATTTGGGGTTAAATGCAAAAAATTGGGACAAGATACTCCATTTTTTTACGTTTAGTGTACAATAACTTTGTTATAAGGGTAACAAAGTCATAAGAATTTCTTACATGATTTGTAGAGAATTGATTCTGAGAGGATTGATGTAAGCTAAGTAAAAAACAACACATAAATAAGTACAAAAGTAATTTAACGGAAAAATAATTGGTTTGGTCTAACTTCACACACCTTTTCATAAGAAATGTAAAAAAATGAAGCCATCATTATTAATGCATATTAAAACACATTTTTGCACTACATTGCTTGTGTTGCTTTCCTTAATTACCCTTTTATCTGTGAAAGCGAATCCATAATAAAGACAATTAATTCTTCAAGAGAATTAACTCTTGTCTTTCATCCACACCCAGACACAATAATCCAGTGAGATAGACCTGGTGATATTGGTGATCAAGATTAAGAGCCCTACACGACCAACTAATTTTTTAGTGAATTTATTGTGTAAGTTAGCGGTATGGGCTCGAGAAAAGTGGTGTGGTGCTCCATCTAATATGCAAGGAAAAGGAAAAGTTTCATCTAATATGCAAAGGAACATCCTCAAACAGCTCCGGCAATTTTTCTTAAAAGAAGTGCAAATAAAATTCAGCATTTGGGCAGCCAGGTAATATTAACGGACCAATTAGCGGATTGTGTAAAACACCACATCAATCATTGGCACTAAATCGGTGTTGAAATTTCTGCTCCACTACCTCATGAGGACTTTGTTCTGCCCATAAATCCTCATTAAGCAAGTTGTTGACACTATCTGTAGTAAATTGGCTTCGTCCATAAATGAAATACGCATGTAGAGTTGTTGTTTAGTATTTAAATAGTTACCAAACTCCAATCGAAGTTGACTATCTCCTGGATCTAGATGTTGGACCTTTTGTTTATGAAATGGGTAAAATTCATTTCAAATTTTAAGTGAACTCCACACTAATGGTTGTAAAACTCCTGCTCGTCTCTTAAGACGTCACGTATTAGTACTAACATTTTGTAGCTTGCCATTATTACCAAAACACAAGTTAGACATGACAATTAGAAAAGCATTGTTGATCAGCTGTTGTTTAAGTGTTACCAACATAAGAAGTAAAAATAATATTATGATACATTATGTTGCATAGTAGACAGTAAAGGAAAATAAATTATTTATTTGTTAAAATGTTATTTATTTCTTTATACAGTACTATTTTTACTTCAATAACAATTAATAATAAACAAATATTGGACACAAACATTACGATTTTATTATCTACATCTAATTTTCTTTTGCAATTACTTATGTATTATACTAAATAAATTTAAACTTTTTTACTTATTTATGTGTTGTATTTTACTTATCTTACATCAATCTTTTCAGAATCAAATTCTCTACAAATTATGTATAAACTTTTTATGACTTTACTAGTATTTAACCCCAAATTACTTTAAAATACTACAGATACGGTTCTGAAACCTATTTATTTAGTTTTCTCATGTCAAATTACATTAGAAATCATGATATTTCCGTCCGAATTTATCTTTACGTAACTTGTGTACATCGTAATTTCAATCTTTATCCATGATTATTACCGAAATGTTTGACTGGCTGTAATTCGCTAAAAGAGTTTTCAGACCTATGTTTATATAACATTTATTATTATTTTTTGGTAGTAGAATGTGCTGTTAAAGTCGGAGGAGAACGTCATGAATCACCCGTATATGCAGACTATTAAGTCTGTATGCCATAAAAAGGTTAAACTGCATGAAAACTGTGTAATTCAGTTCAGTATATCTGAAAGCCCTGTAATACCATCTCTAAGTCCTGGTTGTAATCGTATTATAGTAGTTCTTAAGACCCCATGTCCTTTTAAAAGTACACTAAAATTAATACATTTGAGTCCTGGAAAATAATAGACAAAGTAGTGCATAGGACATTACGTCCTTTTAAAAGGACTTGTAGTTGAGTCCGTTGAAAAAGATTTTTCATAATTAAGTCATGTGTTGAAATTTTATTTGAAACTGAATGGTTTTGCTACAAAAATATTTAAAAAAAAAATCAATTTATTCATTTTAGCACCTAAAAGGATGTCCTTTTTAGACACGAGGTCTCAACTAGGTGTGTTTGAAACCTACGTTTACTAATTAAAAGTTCATACTATGGGCGATTAAAACATTATTTGAAATTTAATGTTTTATTTTACTTATAAAGTTGTTGGCTACTAAAAGTTGGCTACTGAGAGGCAAGTTTGCTGATGTCCTATCTCTCCATTATACCAATCATCCATATATTAATCTCACAACAACCAAGTTATTCAAACATTCCAACTGAATAACATCAGTCCAGCCCATACAGTATTTCTGAAAGCATTTTAGTATAGCCTGTACAAACATGTTATTTCTCAATAACAAACTCTGTTATTTCTGACAAACCAAACAGATAACTCGTATAGTCCACTTTTTGGTCCTTGCTCTTGCAGGAAAGTAAGCAATCATCTGATTGGCTCGGTCAACCCATCCCATGTTTTTGTTGTAAGAATATAGTACATGGGGTTGTTTGACTGTAATTTTTTTCAGGTTTGGGCCATCTTTGCATGTTATATTCTGTGTGTTGAGCCTTGTGAGTTGAGATTTATGTGACAACTTTGCTGTCATACCACTGTCACAGCAACTGCATTGTCATGATGGACCAAAATATTACAAGATCCCTAAGGGGGATAATACCTTCTGTCCCTATGATCTTTTCAGAAGTCAATGGGACATCTTTGGAGATTGTGTTCTTTGATATTGTTCTGGTTAAATGAATTACAATACTTAAGAAATTATCAGCTAGCAGCATGGTAGTAAAGTACCGATCGCAATATGTAATGTGACCTGGCACAAAAGATCGTGTTAGTATTTCACACATTCCAAATTTTGACCTCAAGCTTTCAAGGAATGTTGTTAGACTTTGGTAAATCACATACAATACCATCACGATTGGCAAGTAAAAAAGCTTTTAATCCAAGTGGATTGAGTTTTGCAGGCTCATACTGCTGTAAAGAATATAACCTACTAAAAGGTATCACCATTTCACCTATTGAAATATATTGGCTCTTTGGCTGTTTCTGCCATCCAGAAAGCACCCTACCTAACAATGGCCTACCCTGTCCAAGGTAATCTTTTGCCCTATTCTCTAAACTGACATATTTGTAAAAAAATACTGAGATCTTTGCAAAAGAAAAAAAAGATTCTTTGGACATTAAATCTGCAATAAGGGTAACTCTCCAATTACTTTGCCAATACATTCAGATTTTAGGGTACTGTAATGCTGCAAAATTTATTCCAAACCATTAAACTTTTATTTCTGATAGAGTTAGATTCAATACGGGGGGGTGCGCACACACACACGCAATACACGTTCAGTGGTAGTAAAAATACATGTACAGTGGTAGTGACCCACCCACCATTACACGTACAGTGGTAGTGACCCACCCACCCACCCATACACGTTCAGTGGTATGGGTAAAAACATAAACACTCTCATACATTTCTTACGGTGGTGATGACCCACCTGCCCACCCATACACGTACGGTGGTATTGACCCACCCATACACATACAGTGGTATTGACCCAACCGCCCACACATACACGTACGGTGGTAATGACCCAACCGCCCACCCATACACGTACGGTGGTATTGACCCACCCGCCTACCCATACACGTACGGTGGTATTGACCCGCCCGCCCACCACGTACAGTGATATTGACACATCCTCCTACCCATACACTAGTGGTATTGACCACGGCACATACACGTTCAATGGTTTTGATCCACCCACCCACATGTACAGTGGTGATGACTCGCCCGCCCACCCAAATGCATGCAGTGGTGATGACCCACCTGCCCACCGATACACGTATAGAGGTGATGACCCACCTGCCCACCCATACACGTATAGAGGTGATTACCCACCTGCCCACCCATACACGTATATAGGTGATGTAAGCCTCTAACCCACCCACACACGTACTGCGGTAATGACCCACCCACCCATGTACTGTGGTAATTATCCACCCGCCCACCCACACACGTACTGTGGCAATGACCCACCCGCTCACCCATACACACACTGTGGTATTGACCCACCCGCCCATCCATACATGTACAGTGGTATTGACCCACACGCCAACCCATACACGTACAGTGGCATTGACGACCCACCCACACACGTACAGTGGCATTGACCCATACAAGTACAGTGGTATTGACCCACCCGCCCAATCATACAACTACAGTGGTATAGACCCACCCGCCCACCCACACATGTACAGTGGTACTGACCCACCCGACCACCCATACACACACAGTGGTATTGACCCACCCGCCCACCCACACAGGTACAGTGGTATTGACCCACCCATACACACACAGTGGTATTGACCCACCCGCCCACCCATACACGTACCTATGGAGCTATATTCATTTATTGATTTATTTGATTAACAGCTGTTAAATAAAAACAAATTTAATAAAATTGTATTAGGCTAAACCTTTAAAAATTAAAAATAGTACAGTAGTAAACTATACATAACATCAGCTGTTCTAAATTGGATTTATATTTAACCCACCCATCCAACCATACACGTACAATGGTACTAACCCACCCATAGAAGTACAATGGTACTAACCCACCCATCCAACCATATACGTACAATGGTACTAACCCACCCATACACGTAAAATGGTACTATAACTAAAATATTTTCATAGTTATTTTTGTCTTGTCGCCTTTCTTATTGTAGAAGAGACCGTAGTCATTGAAGTATCACTGTCAGTGTCTGAATAATTTATTTTTCCGTTTGATGGATCATCACCCATGTTGGCCAAACAACCCAATATTGACATTGTCTTCCACAGACATACCATCCATTACACTGAGGACATTAGTAAGGTCTTAATCTTGAACTAGAAAAAATATATATGTAAATATACATCATATAAATAGAGTCTAGATCTCATATATAAATTATAATAACTATACTAGATAAAAAGAGGAATGATAAAACATTGATATTATATTACTACATTGGGACCCACTGTCCGTTTAAACGGACATGTGAAAATCATACTTTACTTAAGTGATAACCTTTTAAAAGGACATCAAACTTCGTACATTTCTCCATGACAACTGATAGTAACTATTTATATAATAGTTCTGTTATATTATAGTAACTATACTATATTTAGTATAAATATATAAGATCCAGCTAACAAAGCATTCGTTTTATACTTACGAAAGTGGTTTTGAAGCAATCTTTTCAGTTTTTTTGACATCTTCACATATAACCCTCCAGTAATTTGCAAGTTATGTAGCAACAAGTTTAACTCCACGTGCTTTCAATATTACTTTCAAGTCTGCTAGAAAGACAGGGCTGCCAACCTTCCCGAACAAACATTTTCTTCCTAGTTTTTTCTGAGAATAACAAATTTTTGAATAATATTTCACTTTACCTATGTAGATGATACAATAGTCATTTTTAAAGGAAATAAAAGGTAACTAGACCTATTCAATAAATATCTTAATGACTTTTCACAACACTTAAAATTCACCATTTGAAACTGAAGATAACAATAGTTTAAACTTCCTTGACCTTACCTTAAAGAAACACAATAAAGCCATTATATACTCCATATACAGAAATCCAACAGCCACCGACCATACAATCCATGCCTTGTCATACCATCCTTATTCACATAAATTATCAGCATACAGAAGTATGGTTTACAGATTATTGAAAGTTCCACTTACCACAGACGATTATGCCAGAGTTAAATATTATAAAATACATAGCGGTGCATAATGGTTATGACATAAAAATGGTTGATGACCTAGTTAGTAAATTTAAAAATAAAAAAGTTCTCGCTCCTTCAGAAAAACCCAAGAAAAAGTACACATCAATAGAATATGGAGAAAATTTATATTTCACTTTGATGAAATCACAACTAAAAAAAGAAAATGTCACTTTATCTTGTAAAACATCTAATAAAATAGGAAAACTATTAAATATCCGAAATAAACCAAATCCTACTGCCTTAGATACCACTGGCGTATATAAAATCAAATTTTCAGATTGTCCAAGTATTTATATAGTACAGCAGGCCGTTCTTTCACAAAGCGTTTCAATGAACACCTACCCAAGAACGTTAATAAGCCTCAAACATCTCGTTTTGCTGAACATTTAGTTAACAACAATCATAACATTAAGGACATTGACACCAACCTAGATATTCTCCATAAATGTAATAAAGGTGCGACAATGAATACTCTTGAAAATTATGAAATATATATAGCCATAAAGAGCAACCCAACTACTGTACTTAATGAAAAATTAAAATTCTCTACAAATATTTTATTTGATCGGATTACAAATTTGAATCAACCAATGAAAGAAGACAGACGGCCAGATAGAAATAAAATTGTTCAAAGTCAAGTAACCATTGGATAACATCGTTCCAGCTGCACGCTCAATCCAGATCTAACCATCATACCAACCGGCAATGTTATCATGTGTTTTATTATTTTTATTTTTGTAAATATGTAATTTTTGTATTATGTTTTTAATGTGACTATTTTGACAACGTACAATGGATGTGAACATGGAGTTCTTACTCTGAAACAGGTAATCCGATAAATAGGATTTTGTAGCTGAAGACGACAAAGGTACATTAACCTTATTATTTGTTATATATATCAGCTCAGGAGGCTTTAGCGATGAATAAATTTTCTTCCTATTAAATATTTCCAAAATTGGTGTCCTTTTAAAAGAACATCTGGACTTAATTGGAGTTACGGGTGAAAACTGCTGGGACTTTTTGTACAATATATTTTGTACTTTTAAAAGGACATCAGGACTCAAAAGATTACTTTGAGTAATCTTTCATCAGGACTCAACTCAAGTTATTTTAGAGTTCTTTGAAAAGGACATAGGAACTCAGGAGGTTAAATATCCGCCTAGGAGATTGCTAAGTTCTGCCTTGCCACTCCCTGCCAGTTATTTTATTTAACTAAGCTATATATCTTGATCTGCTTCATTTAATTTAGTTTCAGTTATACATATTAACATCAAATAATTAAAAATCAATTGGAATAGTAATTAGTTATTAGTATTAATTGAATTATTTCATATGTAAACAATAAAACAATCTGACATTGAGCCATCTTATTGTCAGATTGTTAAGTGATTTTATTGCCTTCTTAATGAATAATCTTGACATTAAAACTTAACAATTTGTGTTTTAAATATATATTCAAGCCATAACCATATTCGTACATACTATAATAATCCACAAATTGAGGACCACACGTATTGGACGGAATATGGTTGTTTATACATGCATATTTTACAACCATTGTTGTTAGTTTTTATTAATAATTTTTATACTAGGCTGATTTAGGTTTGCTCCAGTTTAAGGCTGTTTGCCCAATTTTTTTTTATTTTTTCGATTCGAAATATTTTTATATCATCTATTAAACGCCTCCAAAGTAGTTCTTTCATTAAAATTGTTTATATATATAAATCCATCACCTCAAAGATGATAATTTGAGCTTTCTTGGTACATATCCCATTAAGAAACTATTTCCTCGATTATTCCCAAACTTTAAAAATAGACCCTCACAGACTGGCCTTGCTCATCAGTTATTTTAAATGGCGTAATTTTACTGTAAATTAGCAAATTTGATTTTTAAATAATTAATGTTATATGTTTGTTTTAATTTTATTATGACGAGAAATACAGTGTCGTATTTGGCATTTTATGCTTTTTAATATCACACATTTTACTAAATCGATTAACTTTATATACTCAACTGGGATATGTACTTTTACCAGCATGTTATATTACAATACAATCGCTACGCATACATAACGCGAGGCACAGCACCTGCACCCGCTTCAATGACTTCCTGCAATTATAACCCACCCACCCCAGGGTAGGGGGATGGGTCGGGGTTGGTGTTTGCATGTGAGTACCTTGCGGTCAGAGCTAACGTGCGTAGCCGATTTCATTTATCCCTAATGCCAGCCGAACCACCTTAACTGAATACGTTATTAGTTTTTGAGCAGTAATGATTGTCTACAATAACACAGAGTTATTTTAAGACACTGAGACAGTCAAGATGTTAAAGTATTAGTTTTATAAAGCAGTTGATTCAAACCTAGTTCTACAATCTGAAGACAAAGTTGTAGAATTTCCTGTTGGCTTAAAATTTTTCTTGTTAGATTTGTAAAATAAAAAAGTGGAAGAATGTAAAGCACTAAAAATCTTTAAATACTAAAGATGTATATATATAAAAAACATATATTTATTGACAAAAGTAGTAGTAACATTAAAAATATACACTTTTTAAATGATTATAAACTTAAACAATAAAAATACAACAAATTACATTGCTCGTGATTAAAAAATTAATAAGTAGTTATCTCAGGAACGTTTTGAAAAAACAACAATTGAAACAAATCAGTAAAAAGTGTAGTATTAGTAATTACAGCTATTATTCATACTAATATTGGAAAACATATTGATAAAACTACAATTGTTTACTCAATTCTGTCTTATAAAAAAATGAAAATTTAACATTGTTTTAATTTATTTACAGCTTTTATCAATTAATGATAAAGTTGAGTCATATTGCTCTATTATAAATTTGCATTAAGCTATCCAAAAGTACCAACCGGTCTTACACAATATTTTTATCAAACACAACAATTTAAAAAATAAATGTTACTACAGCAGTGAGCAAAAATATTTGCAAATAAAAACATCACAGTTTACCACAGCAGAAAAGGAGTGTCTTACACTGTATAAAAATACAAGATTGTTACGTACTATTCACATGTATTATGAGGTGAATGGGTGACTAAGGATCATCAGACTTCACACTAGAGATACAACCTGGAACTATCTGTTCATCAATGTTCTTCCTTCTATTAGCAGATGGTGATTCAATGCCAACCTTCAAAGTCTCATTACTATCCCTAGAACTGCATTCATCTTTAATTTGGGAAGAGTTTTCTTCTTCCTCATCGGTATCTTTGTCAACTCCATTAGTTGTATTTAAAGCTGCCATTACGTCATTTTTCAATTCTTCATGTTGAATTTCTTTGTCAACTTCATTAGTTGTATTTAAAGCTGTCATTGTGTCATTTTTCATTTCTTCTTGTTGAACAGTCAAATCACCTACACTTTCTTCTTTATTGTCTTTGATTTGATTTTCAACATTTAACAATAAATCACTTGCTATATGTTCCATTTCCTTTCTAGTATTTTCACTGACTTTTTCTGCAACATTACAGATCAATTCATCTGTAATTTCTCTCATATCATTTTCAAGGCTACTTGCTATCTCTTTATTCACTGACTGTAATATCATTTTCTGCATCTCATTTTGATCTTGAGACATTTCATCGGCTGAAAAGGTGTTAGTTAGAGAACGGCCATTAACAAAAAGATCAACCACACGTGGATCTCCATCTTTGACAACTGTTAATTCAAAAGTAAGTCCTTCAATTTTCGTTAGACCATAAAATTTTTCCTTTGTTTCCTCCGACCAAGTGCCTCTAGGTGATTTCAGACAGCAATGCTTGGCTAGAGGTTTCTTTTCAGCTAAATGTTTGGGAAGCTTCCTGAATTCACTGGCAGTGTCACTATTTCCATAATCAACAAAAAGGACAGTTGTACCATCTGCATTTGTATCAAGAATTTTAGCTCTATACCATAGTTTATCAACGTTATATTTTGCTGCTAATATATCATCAATATCTAACATGGCCTCAAAATTTTCTGCTTGTGACAAGCTATCCTTCATATTAGATAGTTCATCTTTTTCATTCACAAATTGCACATAGAAATTTTCTGGATCATTATAGTGACTAATTTCTACCACTTGGTTTTTGATTACAAATTCTTCTTCTGAAGTTTCTACATTATGATTTATAATGTCAGTTTCAATGCCAGACTGACTGGGTTCTTCGCCACTGGGTGATGTTAAGTCAGCATGTGTTAAATCTTCAGATTCTTGATTTGAATGGTTTTCTGTTACCAGGCCTGTGGCTAGAATTAAATGTTCGACTATTGATTCGCCATTTATAAATAGATCAACTGTATTTGGTTCACCTTCTGAGACAATTCGAAGATCAAAAGTAACGTCTTCTTTATTAGCCAATTTATTAAATGTTTCAAGTGCTTTTTTTGGCCACTGATGATCACTTCCTGGATTTTGTAATGAACAATGCATAGCAAGTGGTGGAATTGAGAGCAAGTCTTCAGGTAATTGCTTAATTTTTGCAACGTTAACTTTATTACCATAGTCAATAAACAAAACTTTTATTTCAGTTTCAGATTTATCAATTATCTTGGCTCTATACCACAAATCATCTTCATCAAACTGAGCTGCTACAATTTGTCCATTGGTCACGGAAGATTCATCTACCTGCAAGAAATTTGTTGCCCCAACAAGCTGATCAGTTATCGATGCTATTTGCTGCGTAGCTTCTGCAGTTTGAATGAAAAAGTCATCGGGTGAATTTACTTGGATTAGGAATACTGTTTTAATAACTGCATTGGGGGCTTTGTCTCTCTCTTCTGTATTTGTACAAGAATTGTTGATGTCCTCACTGATCTCTTCTTTTGTTTCTAGTTTGAAAAGTTGATCTAATTCCTTTTCGACAATCTTATTATTGGCAACCAAGCTTACAGTTTGAGGTTTACCTTCCTTCAAGACTTTCATCAAAAATTGTGTATTGCCATTATCACTAAGAGCAATAAGGTGACTATCCGCTTCTATGGGCCAGTCGTCTTTTTCAAACTTACAATTAATTGCCATTGGTAATTTGCTTGATAGTGTATCTGGAAGTTTAACAAATTCCGTTGCAACAGCTGTGTTCCCATAATCAATAAATAAAACTTCTGATCCATTTTCTACTGTATTGAGTACAATGGCACGGTACCAAGTTTCGTATTCTACAGACAGAGCTCCTAATACTTCTTTTTTCACTTCATCAGTCATTTTATCCACTCCCTCAAACAAGCTGATGTCACTTAGTTCTTCTTTTATCATACTGAGTTCAGCTTCATCTTCTTGTTTTTGAACGTAAAAGTCACTTGCATTATTGATATGGCTTATATATACAGTAGTATCATATCCAGAAAAGTCAATAGAAGTGTTTTCGGCTGTATCAGTTTCTTTTTCAATCACATCACAAAGTGATTTAAGTTCTTCAGTAATGCATTTTCCATTAGAGGTGAGTGAGACAGTAACAGGATTTTCATTGTTCAAAAATTTTACATCAAATTGTGTACAACCATCTGCTGATAATTCTAAAAACTTGTCTAAAGCTGCTTGAGTCCATTCAGAAACTCCATTTGGAAGTTGCAAAGCGCAATGTTTGGCCATGTAAGGTTTGGCTACCAAGTCAACTGGCAATGTCCTAAACTCTGTTGGTGCTGCTGAGTTACCATAATCAATAAATACTACAATTATTTCATTTTCAGATTTTTCTGTTACTTTTGCACGATACCAAACACCGTCGTCAGTACACAGAGCTCCAACAAGGCTGCCAACCTCAATTTCAGAAATTGGTTCAAAATCTTCTGCAGTTAGCATAATGTTAGCAATGGATTCTAATGTTTCTTCACATCCTGCTTCTTGAATAAAAAAATCACTTAAAGAATTTGTGTGACTAACAAAGCCCGAAGAAATACTTTGCAAACGTGTGCATAAATGTTCATCAACTAAGATCTCAACTACACTTTTACCCCCTTTGCTGATATCTGCTACAATGTATGACTCTCTTACAAACAGAATGTGAGCCATTATTTCTCCTTCCAAGTCAGTTTCTTCTGACAGTAAAAGATGGTTTAATCGCTCAGTAGCATTCTCTTTAAAGTCTGCAACAGGTAACTCCACCTTTACCGCATAGCCTTCTGAAGGCTCAAGGAAATCTGGTGACAATTCTTTAATGTTAGCCATGTTAACAATTTCAGAATTTCCATAATCTATGAACCTAACAGTATTTTCATTTAACTTCACAGCTCTGTACCATAATTCATCTGAATATTTAGCAGCAAATATACCATTTGGTTCCTTCAAGGGAGCAAGTTTTGGAGCTGCTTCTTGCAGCCTATCTTGCAAAGCTTCAACTAACTCTATATCATCTCCAACACAAACCCATAGCTGCAGTGGTGAATCGATGAATGTAGGCGCCACAGGCATGTCAGAACCTTCAACAAATCGCCCTCCTTCAACCACTCTTTTAAACGGAGAATTTTCTAAGGCAACTGCAAAACCAAGTTCCACTAATTTATCTGTAAGACTATGACCAGAAGTATCCACAAGTTCAACAATCCAACTGTTATTGCTTCTAAATAAAACTGCATTGTACTCAATCTCTTCTGTAAGCTCTAAAAGCGTTTCAATGGGAACATTCCAGGTCACATGAAAAATGACTTTCAAAGCAAATGCATGGGGAGTGTAGAAAACTGAATCTAGCTTTCGCAAGTTGGAAACTGGTATAGTTTCACTATTGCCATAATCTATGTATTGCACTTTAGTATCAGATCCTGTTTCTAAAATTCTAGCCCTATACCATTGCTCATCACTGACTGACAAAGCGCAACACAAATCCCCTTCAGTCCATTCTTGTTCAACCTGTTCCGACTCATTGTAAAATTCAAAAAGCTTTTGAAGTAATTCAGGAAGGCAATCCGCAAATATGACTTTGTGAAGAAATATCCCGTCTTCACTTGCATGGGCAACATAAACTTTCTGATGTCTGTTGAGAACTGGCAGGGCACATATCTTGTCTACAGACAAAACGTCACTTGTTTGGAAAGGCAACAGTTGACCCTCAGCATCATACACCGTTACTTGCAACCTAAAACAAATCCATTATATTTTTATTAGTATTAAAAAAATTAAAAAGCTGCATATAAAATTCGATAAACCTGCATTTGAAAAACTTTTTGCATTTAACTTAAAATTCATTAAAACAGCAATGAAAAAACTAAATTTGACAGAATTATAAATACAGGCTTAAGAAAACAGTTTGGATGGGTCAAGACGGTCAAGGAAAATGTGGCTTGAAAGGAAAACTATGAGCAAAAGAAAAGATGGATGATAAGCAAGCAATGGATGGACATCGTAACGAGGGGAAAACCATCTGCAGCAGGTTAAAGAAGACAAAAATAATATGAAAAAGGGAAGATTCAGGAGGCCTGTCAGCACAACCAGGAGAGTGGAGCTGCTAGACCAAAGAAAATAAAAAAATTAGAATAATCTTGTAGGATAAAAAAATTCAAAACGATGATTAAAAATTTCAATAATCTTATAAAATAACAAATATTAAAAGGTATGAATGACAGCTCCTTGTTCGGTGAAAATAATTGAATTAAATAACAATTTTAGAAAAATAAGATACTATCGCAGTAATACCCTTAATTTCCTTAAGGGGGCCGTTTTCCTCTGTGAAAAATGCAAAAAATAGGTCTTTATTTCTTTACTTCAACGTTTGGTTTCTTAATAGTAATCGCATCGTAACACTTGAAGTATCATTTGAAAGGTCAAGACCTATACTAGCTGGCTATTGGTTGGTTATTGTAAAATATTTATTATTTCTATACTTTTTCACGGTTAAATAAGTGAAACTTTAAATGTCATTCTGATGTGTTTACTTCAGTGACTTGGCAGTCTGGGAAACACGGTTGATTCTTTCAAATACAGTACAGCCGCGGTAAACTAAACATTTGTTTGCAAGGGCTTTTCGGACTATCAAATTGTTCATCTTAGAATTCACCAACTTACACATTTATTTACTAAGTAAACCTAACAAAACTGTGTCTCAAAATTAGTTAGGATTGGAAATATATTTTAATGTATTCATTGACTTATAAATATCAACTGTGATAAGCTTATTAAACTTTCATTTAACAGGATATTTTAATAATAATAAGTAGTGATGGGTCGGTTCTATTTTTTTTTTTATCGGTTCCAGGCTTTTTTGTTCTTTACTAAAATTGGTTCTCAGTTCTGAGTACTCTTTAGTATGTCTCAGAAAACTTTCTAATACCTTTACGCCATGAGTCAACAAGTAATGTGAATTCAGTCAGTAAAAATAGTGCATAGTATTTTGGGGATTTCCCCAATTTGAAGCATAATACACCCTATAAATTTATAAAATTACAATTTTCAAAAATTGGTAACAATTTTTATTTTCAGGCTAAGATTCTTTACATTTTTCCACAAAGAAAATATTTAAAGTTTATTTAACCCATCATCGGTCCCATCGTGAGATAAAACATCTCTCACATAATTTTTTAAATATTATGTTCATTTTTGTTTCGCAAACAGTTTACCGCTTCATGTATTCCTTCTTGGTTATATTTATGATGAAACAAGCTTAGTGATATTTGATGGTTAAATATTAGTGATATTTAATATTTTTGTTTCTGTATATATTTTGATTGTATATATGCGACTGTCAGTGTTAGTCTTTTTTTTTTTATTGATTAGTAGAGATATTTTATCATTTTAATTCTGTATATATTTAGTATTATTATCGATATTTGTTTTATGATAAATATTATATTCTTCACTATGGAAAGTGATGAACTACGAGATAAACAGATTGCAATGTGGCTTTGTCGACAAATAAAACGAACAATCAAAAGACAATATAAACAGTTTACATTATTGAGAAGTGTATTTTTAACATTAAATATGTGATTGTTTGTACTCATAATATATGATTGCTTGTACTCATAATATATGATTGCTTGTACTCATAATATGTGATTGCTTGTACTCATAATCATTCAGAAAGTAATAATTATACCTTAAAAAATAAATCTGTATTTGTAAAATTCTATTGTTTTTATTTCTGCCTCATTTTAAAAGAGAGAAATTATCTCACCATGCGAACAACCGTGTAACATGACGTAACGGACTGATTGTGGGTTAAAATGTATACAATTTTGCTAAATGGAAAGTAATGCTCAAATTAGTATACAACACTAAAGAATTAAATTACCAGGTTGAAATTAAAAACCTTATAAGACTAGATAAATAATCAGCCCTTTTATGTCTGGTTTAGTAATAACACTTTTTAAAACACAAATCAAAACAAAGTGATTTAAATTATCAAAACTTAATTTAACACATTCAGTGCTAAGGCCGTATTTGTTTTTCTTTCAAAAACTCATTTTTGTGATTGTGTAGTGTCAATTTATGACTGTCAGAAGTAGTCTGTATATGTGGAAGGCTAAAAAAACAAATTTTTATGTGTGGCCGTCTAGCCGGCCATCAGCCCCTGGTGAACGACTTTGCCGAAAAACTAATGTCCAATATTTTTTACACCACTTTAAACTAGTTATTATTATAAAGAATGAAGTAAAACAAAAAAAATTATTTAAAACTACTATTATCAGATCCATTTCTAACATTTCTTCACAATTTTTCTAATCTAATATTTTTTCTCAAAACATGTTGCAGAAAACAATACAGGTTGGTCAGAGCATTTTTAGAACATAAATACAGTATTTTTATTTTTCCTTCTTTGCAATACATTCTGCGTCTTTTTTGCTTAATTTCATTCCTAATGTCTCGAAAAAACAAATTAAAACCAGCAACAAAAACACCAAAAATAACAATTTAGAAAGTTTAAATGCTACTTACATTCATAAAAAACAACATAGCCAACAATACAATACTGTAGATTTTTTTAGAAATTGTACAATTTGTTTTAAATGTAACACATAATATACTATTTTTGGGTCAGTAAATGTTAATTAAGCCAATTAAATTGAAAACACTAATCCTTCAAAACTTTGTAAAAATAAAAAAATAAATGTAACTATTAATAAAAATAAAACTAAAAAAATAAATAAAATTGATCAAGACTTGTTTTTATATTGTCTTGTGCTGACACAATATTATCTTTAGTATATTGGAGAAATAGGACATGAGCAAACTTACCTTAGACAACAAGTTCACTAACACCAGTGTAGTAGTAACATACACAAAATAAACATAAAATCTCACAAATGTTCAATGCCACTGGCATTTTTTTCAGGAGAGGGAGAGGGGAGAGGTAGAGGGGGGAGAAAGAGAGAGAGAGAGAGAGAGAGAGAGAGAGAGAGAGAGAGAGAGAGAGAGAGAGAGAGAGAGAGAGAGAGAGAGAGAGAGAGAGAGAGAGAGAGAGAGAGACCTGAAGAAAATGCCTGTGGCAATGACAATTTGCGAGATTATGTGTTTATTTTGTGTATGTTACTACTACTCTGGTGTTAGTAAACTTGTCATCTAAGATAAGTTTGCTGATGTCCTATCTCTCCAATATACTAATTCCTGGCCTAGTGCCCTTTAACCTAACCTAGAATATTATCTTAAAAATGTATTCTTCAATCCAATTTCCTAGAAAAGGCTATGTTTTGCATTATTAAGAACATGTCTACATAAATAAACTCTAATATCTTAAACTCACTATTTTTAATTATTATAAACAATAAAACTAGAAGCATATTCATATTCATAATGCAATATGAGCTGTAAACAGAATATAACGTTGGAATCAGGTGCTTTTATCAAGACGATAAGAAAAGGATCAAAGGAAAGATTGGTCTCTTCACTGCCTTTGGAATTCTTATGTTATCTGTTTCTTTTCATGTGCTGATCCAACTATATTTTGTTTATATTGTAGCCAGATACTGTCATTGTTATGTTTATCAGCACTTTTTACTCATCAAACATTCCTGATATTAAAGCTATCACCCCCTTTACTTTCTGGAATCGGAAACTGTCGGGTCGGTTGTTCTCGGTTCCGGTTTTTTATCAATAACTGATAGATCCGAGAACCAACTTTAGAAACCAACCCATTCCTAAAAATTAGAACAATCTTTAGGAGGATTATTAATGATTATATTTCACAAACATTTAATATTAAAATTGTCTATTGGAGATTAATTTGTATATTAGGAGAGATAGGACATAAGCAAACTTACCTTAGAAGACAAGTTCACTAACACCAGAGTAGTAGTAGTAAACAAATACAATGCATCACACTATCACAAATTATCTGCGCCACTGGCACTTTATTCAGGTGAGTAGACACTGATATAATCACAGTCTCTCCCTTTCTACTCACCTGAAGAAAGTGCAGTGGCAGATAATTTGTGATTATGTGATTCTTTTGTATTTGTTTACTACTACTCTGGTGTAAGTGGACTTGTCTTCTAAGATAAGTTTGCTGATATCCTATCTATCCAATATACTAATTCCTGGCCTGGTGCCTTTTAACCTTACTTATAGGATGTAACTAACCCGTCATTATGTACTGCATCAACAAGTATATTGATGTTGGTGCTGGCAGGGGACTGGGTCCATTGTTCAAGCTGTTCCTTGGAGGCATCTTCTTTGATCCTGGTTACAGTGCACTTGATTCCTTCTCCAGCTACAACTTCTAAGCTCTGAAGCTGATTGAAAAAAAAAAAACAAATAGAAAAATTAGGATAATTAGGTTTAATTAGAAACATGTAATTAAAATTCACAAAGCACTTTGATCTAGAAGAAATGTTCATTCACAATCTATTGTATTTTTTAATTTTGTACAACAGTTCTTTATAATCTTATAAAGAATTAATTAAACACTAAACTTCAATCTCTTGTCTAATTATTAATATCCATCTGGATATGAAGAGTGAGTTTTAAAATAAGTAGTTATATTTAAATAAGTTTACTTATGTTTCATTACCCAACAACAAATGTCAATTGCAGGCAAAGAATATAAATGACTGCGATATAAGATATCCTTTAAACAAACAAGATTTAAAAAAAATTACTTTAGCGAAATTATTGAACATAAATTAAACGTTAATTTGGCAGTTAAATTGTGAACAGGCAATTGACCACTGTCTGGATTAAAACTAAAAGGAATATTTGATAAAAGCGGTAGATAGGTTTTTGCTAAGTTCATAAGTTAACACAGTATAAGTTTTTGCTATACAAACAATTTATACTATGAGTATTTGTAGCTGTGTTACAATGACAAATCTCTCTAATATTCTGTTGTTGAATTGAGTTTGATGTTCATAAGAAGACCAGATGCTTTTCTCTATATTATGGTCTGGCTGATTGGTATAGATTTTCTGTTAATTTCGGGCGTCTTTAGTTACATTACAGATATTGTATGACATTAGTTGGTTTAATATACCAGAGTTTACGAATCACTAGGAAGTTTCAGATCTATATAAAATAAAATTGTTTCAAGATAATAGGAATATTAAGGGTCAATTTAAGCGTGCTGAAAGTATTCAAATACTATGAAAGGTATCCATGAATTTTGCCTTCCTGTGTAGATTAAGATATCAACAATAATACAATGTAAAATGTCAGAAACAACTAGTAATGTGGCTTAACACCTGTATTTGGAGTAAGCCTTGCTCAAATTGTCCAACGAATAGATTGGCATACAGTGGCCCATACTTGGTCCATAGATAGGCCAAGAAGAGCATAGATTGGCCATTCTTAGAGCCATTGCTGTAAACATCGTGGAGGCTGTAGTTACATTGCTTGTGGTCTGTAGACTATAGTTAAGTGATCATTGTTCTCTGGATCATACATTTCCAGATTTTTTTTATAAAAGCATATGATCAATTGTCAGTAAATAACCACAATAACTTGCATATATTCTAAAAATGAAGGCCTACCTCAACGTTCGCTGCTGGAGGTTGAACGAAAAAGGAGTGATCGTCTTCTACTCGAAGCAGAGTGACTGGTAAAACTTGGCCAATCAGAAGAGACGTGTCCAACTCATTAGATATTCCTGCTTTTGCAACAGAAAAAATATTCTTAGTTTTATTTCTAATTTTAAAAAAGTTTAGTAAAATACAAGATCAAGTTTTAAGTTAAATGTATCACTAAAAGTACAAAAAACAGTCTTATTGTTGATTCTTGCTAACCCATTCAGAAAGTAAATGACAATAATGATTAAAGACACCTCATTAATAACAGAAACTAAAATAACTGGACCGCAACTGTGGGCAGAATGCAAAAAAGGTTGAGTTATTATTAATGTTCCCTTAGTAAAAATGTTCCCTTAAGGGAAACCCAGATTCATCATGAACTTGGAATTGTTCCCGTTCATCAGTTCATTAAAAAAATCGATTCAACAATTCTTTAAGAAACTTCCATCTGTAAGTGGTGTACAACACTTCAACATAGGACATCCGACCAACATCAGAACGCTCCGCCTGAAACCACGCCTACCTCAAAACATTTTTGAACTACCATAACAAGTAGTTTTTCCCCGCCCATACGCGAACAGTTGTATTGACCCACCCACCCACGAACAGTGGTATTGACCCACCCACCCGCCCATACTGTACGTGTATGGGTGGGTGGGTGGGTCAATAACATTGTACGTGTATGGGTGGGTGGGTGGGTCATTGTCACTGTACGTGTATGGGTTGGCGGGTGGGTCAATGCCAATGTACGTGTATGGGCATTTATTTAGAAATGGTAAACCCAGTGGTAGTATACAACCTAAACTCTCTTTAGGTTAACACAGTACGTGTATGGGAGGGCGCAGGTGGGTTCATTATTATTAAGGGAACATTTTTACTCTCACAAAAATGTAATAAAATATGACAAATGGCATAGTTAACATTAAAGCAACAAACTAAGATCTAAAATAATCCATGATTCTTTTACCGATGACAAATGATTTATTCTGACAGATAATAATCTTCAAAATATATTTTTTTAAATGTCCGCTGAGATGGATGTGGAGTTCATCTCAACGTAGAAAAGTAATAGGTCAAATCCATTTTCAAATTTTTGTTTTTATGTTTGCAGACTTAACTTATATGTTTGATGAGCAAATCTTATAGGTCACACATGAAAAATATTCCAAATACAAAAATAATGAACACTGCACTGAATGAACTAGTTTTCACACCATAGCACATATAGTAGCTTTTCTTAAATAAACGCACACGCATGACATAAACACACTACACATTGATGGAAATGTTACAATACTGCCTTACATCGCCAATTGGTGACAGAGAAATATTGTACCATTCTTGACAAAAATATGACATAAGAAAAGGGTCCCAGTCAATAAATAAATAAAACAATAACTGGAAACAATGATATACTTTGGATTAGTGCCCATTGCATCAACTCCAATGGGAAAAAACGTTTATTCAATTTTAAATGAATAGACCTACTTTTCAGAATAGACAACATGCTGCAAATTGCTACAACTCAATTGCACAATCAGACAGATGGTGACCACTTGCAGACGTAAGTGCACAATACTAAGAAAATTATGAGGATATTTACTTGAAGATAAGTATTTTGAACCATTAGTTTTAAAAATACAAGCTCAAAATGTCCAAACAATAGACAATTTTCGATCTCACATTCACTAGTTGTTTTGCCATTACACCTTTCTTCATTATAGTTGAAGTCGTGAGGCACGGCATGTTAAAAGAATTGCTGTGCAATTGACAAAAATATAGATCATATAAAATTGTTAAGATACCATCTTTCACAGCAACAACAGTAAGCATTTATTTACCGTACTTTGAATTATTGAAAACTTTCTTCTGGGCTTGAAACAGCTAATTGAGCTGATATATAGGCTTGGCTTCAGTTGAAGGGCTATGTATCATATCTCTTTTTTCGCAAGGGCTATGTATCATTTCCCATGTAAATCACTTAAATGTTCATCCTTTACTGATTTCTTTTCCCAAATACTTATGTACAACCAGATCTGTAATTATTTTGAAAGTAAACAATATTTACTGATAAGACAGTTTGGATTTCGCTCTGTCCAATCTGTCTATCTATGTAGGAGTAAAAATTATGCGGTTGTTAGTTTGGTTGTGGATGCAATTAAAAATATAGAGAAGAAAAATTAGCCTGCTTTCGCTCTTTTGATATATCGAAAGCTTTTGACACTGTTAATCATAACATATTAATATAAAAATTAAAGTTGTACAGTTTCCAAAAAAGTTCAACCAATCTTATTGATTCATATTTAAAAAGTAGAGAACAGTTAGTTTTCAAAATGAATTGTCTCATGGCAAAAACATAGAGCTTGGTGTTCCTCAATGATTATCTTTAGGACCTCTAAATTTTTCTACTAATGATCTGCCGTATAATTTATTGGGTAAGAAAATTACTAGTTTTCTTTACGCTGAAGACTTGGGCTTGAAGGTTTGTTCTAAATCTAGAGCACACATGAGTCAGATTTTGCAAAACACTACAAGAATGGTACAATGCCAATAGCCTATGCCTAAATTTGAATAAATTGCAAGATTTAGAAATAATTACTTTTTCTTACAGGCAACTCCTGTTGAAGGAGGTAAAACCCTTAAAGTCCCTTGGAATTAATTTAGGTGCAACATTAGACTGGAAAGATCACATTGACATAACCGCTGCTGAACTATCAGAGTTTATATTGTTTACGAAGATTACAGGGATGTGTAAAACAAGATGTTTTAAACACAGTTTATTATGCACAGATACACAGTCTATCGAGCTAGGGAACCCTGGTGTGGGTTTTTTAATCAAATACCAATAAATTGTTTATAATACAAAAAAAAAGGCAAACAGGCTTATTTTGTATAGTGGTGTTGATTCTAGGGCTCATTGTAAACCTTTATTTAAACATTTCTAAATGTTGTCGCTACTGGCTATATATATTCTACAAGTTCCCTTATATGTCAGAGGTAATTTAGAAAGTCTTATCAGAAAATTCAAATCATCTTAACTATGAAACAAGAAATAAAAAACAATTTACAAACAGTATTTTGCGAATTCTCAAGGAGCCAAACAAACATTTAGTTTTGGCAGCTAAATTATTTAATAATTTGTCAGTAAAATTATCAATGAACAATTTAAAAACAAAAATAACAAATATTTAATCCAAATGTGCCCATACACAGTAAGTTAATTTTCATTTAGAAATATTTCTATTGAACTGTTAATGTATTTCTTCATTTCTTAAAATTATTATTATATATTGATTGAGTAGATAGTATTAATTAAATACACTTAGTTAAATCTATTTAATATATAAGAATGACGAGCGTTAAAACATTGTATAAAGTCTATGACAATAAACTATTCTAATTCTTACTTATTAGTACGATTAATACAATTTGGCCTACTTACTCAAATGTAATTGAAATAATTGGGTTTAACTACAACACATAAAATTATTACAGTTAATAACAATTGTTGACCATAGGTAAAATCACTGAATGGTATCACGATCATATCACAGCCTCTCGTTTTCATTGAACCCAGTCAAGTGGCATTGCTTAGTGTTCATGAAGACGTTATAATCCATCACAACACATAGCGTAATGATAACAATAGGCTGATTATTACACGTACAGCCTCTTTCCACTGGTCACTAATAAAATATAAAGTTTGTATCAACAATCACGACCGGAAATAGAAGGGGAATAGTAAGTTTGAAGACTGAACATCTGTACTCAGTTGAAACAATTGTTTTCATTTTAAGATTTTTTTTAACATTTATTACCACAAATTACTTTAAACATTATGGTTTTCCTGACTTCACTAAGAATGGCTTAATCCTGATAGCCCATTTGATTTCACACTTCAATTTGCTCACTTCGTTTAAAGGGTTCTGTTTATTATGACATTTAAGTTTAATAAGAATAAACAATTCTACACAAATAATATTAGTAATCTGTTTCTACAAAAAGTATATAAAACCTGTACTGAAAAATCAATACAGCAGATATTATAAAAACCGTACATATTTCAATTATTGCAGTCATACAATGATTTATGCCATGATTGGTCTAAAAGTTCAATATTACTAATAAATAAGCAATACCAAGCCAAAATGTCATTTAGTAGTGTATTACTAATTCATGAAAGATGGTTTAATTAGTTAGCAGATTCTTGACCATTAATTAATTCAAATTATATACGTTGTGGTAAAATCTATTAAATAAAATCGGCGAGCCGGTGGCCGAGCGGTCTAAGGCGTCAGGACCTTGAGCTTGGGTTAGAGATAGCACTGGTTCGAATCCGGCCTAGACTGGAAGATTTATCAGTAATATTCACCTTCTACTGTACTGGTTCGCCCCCTTACTCTGTCTGAATAAGTTCCTCACACAGATCAATAGTCTATGAGGAATGGGCAGAGCATGGGTAAGGAGATCGACCTCCTTTAAAAAAAGAAAAAAAAAAAAGAAGAGTCTCACCGTCTGTGTCAGGGATGGCGAAGTCTGCTTCAATGATCTTGCTTGCAACATCTGTACCGTCTTTAACTAAACTGACCACGTACTGAGGCTCCTTATCTACAACCTTGACGATGCAGCATTCGAGTGATTCTGCTTCAAAATGCAGGTCCAGGTCTGTGATGGTTGCTGTATCATAGAAAAAAATTTAAGTTTCATTATTATTCAACTAAACTAGACAGTGAATGTTTAGAGTATGACAATATTTAAAATAATAACCATTAAGAGTAACATTTAATTACTAATTAGTCCATCTTAAAACATTTCAAATTCTTCTAATGACAAACTTAGACCAACAATATTGGTTGAAAACAAAGTAGGAACAATAATTGAAAAGTTAGTTTATATGTTTTATAAGATTACTTATTTATGTGTTTCAATAAAAAGATATAAAATTGGAATAATAGTAACATGGATATATCTTGATTTCAGTAATATTTAAATTCTACAAACTAAAGAATAATTATATATAAAAAATTTCTAAATAAAAATTAGAATAAGAATTGACGTGTCTCTTCTTCCAATGAAGGAAATAACATTCGGTTATTTTTACCGGTTTTTGTTAAGACTCATGCCAAAAAGACTCCTATCCTTTTTTAGTAACACTCCTTTGTTGTTGTCAGCCGTTATAAATGTTCTAATGCTTTACAAATAAACAAAATGAGTGTGTTAAAAAAAAACTTAAAATATACAAAAAATTTGGGCAAAAATGTGATTAAAAGCTTGTATTTTTATAAAATATATTCTTTTATAAACACATACAAAATTTGTGTAGAAGGGCACAAAATTTATACCTTTTATAAAGCACAAACTAAGAGAAAACAATGACAAGAGAATTATGTTAATGTTTTTTCAATGTTTTGGTAAATTTTAACAAATTATCCACATTTCGATGTAATTTATGTCCAGGTTTACTCTCAGTTTAAACTTTACTACATTTCTTATATCACAACAAACATTTACAATCTAGGTCTTTCAGGCTATAGAAAAAATTATTTGTGTGTGTCTGATTATGGTAACCTTGTTACTGAATGGCCTTACAAAATAAAAAAAAAAAAAAAACTTTAAATGTTGAACCTTGGGGCCAAGAGTCACCCTTGGGCAGAACTCCTGCTAAAGAGCAGGCAAAGGCCTGGACTGGAAGTGTAGCGTATTCAGGCTCCATGGCCCACACTGAGCCACTGTCCACAGACTCAACGTTGCCGTAATCCACATACTGCACTTTGGGAACTGCAACAAACCAATGTAACGCTAGGATTACAAACTTTACAGCTGTTATACACTCAAATTATCTACAGATAACACAACTGTTCAAAGTTATTGCTAGTAATTATGAAAATACCGAAAACAATCTGCATTTTCTTCTTATTTGGAAAACTTCTTCTAGATAAGTAAAAGATCTCTGAATCTTTGTCCTATTTATTACCAACTTATGATTTATTCATACTTAATGTTTAATTGTTATATTGTAAAATGATTAGCTTTTTGTCCACTTAGCCCTCTAATGGTTCACTATAACACTCGTGGTTATGCCTGTTTTGCTAGTGTTGTAGTGTTTATTTTAAAAAATCATAAAACTATAATTTACAATAAAAAGAATATCAATTAGTGTAAACTGCACCAAAATAGTCCTATGACATTTTAGGCGGTGTTGCCATATCGTTTCTGAGAACCACCCACCCACAGGTTTCGTCTATTACATGAATGTGTGTGTACTTCAATACTGTCAATTCATATGGGCGAAATCAGCTGGTATGTTTATTCTATTAAATACTGGTAACTAAATTCATCAATTACATAGAAGCATTCAGCTGAATAGTTAAAGAAGTTATTTACCACATATCAGCTGGAATTATAATTATGGGAATTAGAACTGTATTGTTGTATTAATTTTTGCAATTTCGCCAATTTGACGTCATTGAAGATGTGTGTGATACCTACCGTCTTCTTTTCTATGTACCGTGGTTTTTAATAAGAAATGATAGTGTTTGTTTACTGCAACAGATGTTTAGACAAATCATCAATATTTTCAACAAATTTAAATTTGACAACATTGCTGGGCAAGAAGTGAAGAGGGGGCTTCACATGCCACAGCTGTTATCGGACTATTTTGGTGCGGTTTACAATAGCGTATTTCCTTGTTCAGTATTAAATATAGAATTAGGAATAAAATATTGCAACTAATTTAATAAGAAGTTTGTAAATAAAATATTTCATAAACATAAGTATTTAGCATAGAGAATATCCTATTCGTTTAGAATATATACATAGCACTAAAAGATGTTTTATGCATATTAAATACACATAAAACATAATAATTGTACAGTACTGGTAAAAAATGCCTTTGCAATGTAGTACGAGCAACTATATTCTGTAAACAAATTATACATATATACAAAGAGAATGAAATAAATCGTCTAAAGCGATGAATTTGGAACAGTAGAGTGGAAAGATATATTATATGTAGGGGTGTGCAAGTAGAGATTTTTGAGTTCGTCGAGTAGTTGGCATTTTTTTATGAGTATCGAGTATTTTCGAGCAAGTATTTACAGAAGGATTTCCTGTTCACCCAAGGCAACTGTAAAAGGCAGACACCATCCTAAGCCTATGTTAAGTTTTGCCAGATTCGTTAATATATAAATCTAAACTGAACACAAAATTTTGATTTGTTGTTTTTAACTCTAACACTTAATAAATAAACATTTTTACTTCCTGCCTTCCGATATTTTTATGTGGCATTGTTTTGTTTAACCTTTTTCCTTTTTTCAGAACTAATATGATGAAAGAAACTAAGAAAGTATATTATTAATTGAAACAACGTGGATTATAAAGATTTAATATGTTCACTCATATCACAGATCAGATTTTCTATGCAAGCCAATTATAGTGTTTCACAGCCGGCCGATATGTTTATATGGTGGTTCAGTTCAAAGTGTATTGTGAAAACTTAGCGAAGCTTGTTGGCAAAAGCTGCATCCAACCAAACAGATGCTAAAATTCAGGTGTCATCCCCAAATGCAGTCATTTGCTTTCAGAATTGCCTCCTCTCGAAAAAAAAATTGATTGTGTACAAGAAGAGTGGATCTGTATTCGGTGGGTATTTAATTCAGTAATAACAAGGTTACAACTAATAGGAAATAAGCTGTGAATTATATAATTAAATTTGAAAATCTGGACAAGAAAGACTCTAGTTCAATCGTTTGATAATAATAACTAAGCAGGTTTGCTAAAGATAAGTTTTACAGTCGCTTAGGATTAATTAGTTTTTAAATTATGATCAGTAATGAATTGTGTGCAACTTGAAACTATTTTGATACATGAGGCTACACTGAACAACAGATAAATAAATTCGTGAAAACCTGGCGTAATCGAATGAAAACCATAGACGTAGTCAGCTAATATAATAGGTCTAGCCAATATTGGCGACGAGATATAGTCTGTACTATAAACTTATGAATAAAAAACGAAACGTTTGATAAGGCTTCGGTTTAGTAAAAATTATTTTCCGAATCTCAAAAATTCGTCGTATTTTGTTTAGAAAAGGTCTTCCAACATGTTTCTCCCCCACTTGGGATGATTAGTGATTGTTTTACAGTTTACATCGACGTCAATGTGAACAGCGAACCGTTCAGTGAGTTTATGAATAAAAATTATCATACTTTACCACATTTTAAACTCCAACTGTGTTATTGTCTAACCTAGTCAGGAGACCGTTCAACAAATTGACAGGAAAAAATATCGTATGCACAAATATTACACACAGTTTTGGCGATCTAAGGTGTTTACGAAATAATAATTAATAGACGTTCGCCACGGACAATAATTATTGATTTATTTGACGGAACATAAATCAATAACACACTGTGGCACACGCTGCTTATCAATAAATAATGTGGCACACGCTGCTAGAACGCCATTACCATATTTTATATACGATACAGTATTTTCTTACATCAAATCATTGTACGATTCCCTGCTCAGATTAAAAAGCAAAATAGACCTCAATCGACTCCCAAGAAATATACAATAATTTCAGTTCCGAAAAGGAGCTGAACGGTTCTTTGCACGTACGTATTCTACAACCGAGATGAACTTTTGCTTAGAAAAGATGGGAAGTTCGATTTTTGGTACCTAAAGTGACCCGTTCTCTGTACCCTTTTGATTGAGTGGTATTATTGATATGAACGAAAATGTGCATAATTTCCACGGCGTACAAACCTTGAGATTTGTATCGGTAACAGGTATTTTTTTAGCATCTTGAACCGGATCTCTTGTCCCCTTTCTTGGGTCATAAAGACACTATCCTGCACTTCTGTTTTATTTACGCTATTTTAGGTTAGGTTACAAGTGACTAGTAGACTCGGACAACTAACATGTGTGATCGCTTCCTTCCCAGCTCTGTTATTCACTTTAAATTGAACTAGTTCAAAATTATAATGAACGAACTTGTTCACTACGTCAACTAGTTCATTTGAATGTCATCGTGTACTACCTATTCTTAGGCGTATTGTTTAGTTCATAATTAATTACGTGTACCAAACTGTTAACGTATGATTAAGGGTAAAATAAAACACAAGGAAGAGCACATTTTCATTCATAACTTATAAAACTGTTTACTCTTAAAACTAAACTAAGATTTAAATCTGATATTTCGTGAAATAAAACTACTCAATCGAACTTCGAGTAGTTTCGGAAGCTTCGAGCCGAGTTGGAGTAATAAAATACTCGAAATTTCGAGTACTTGCACACCCCTAATTATATGCGATATTTACAGTACAAATAAGCCAGCTGCTGTTGTTTTTACAACGATGTCTAGTTGTCGGAAAACCGACACATAACCTACCAAACCTACACATCATTGTCAGAAAACTGATGGGTAACCATTTGAGGGTTTAATACGTGTCTTTAAACACTGACAATGATGTGTTGGACCATGTGTTCAGTTAGTCTATATGTTTTTTCTCATAACATTATGACAACGAAATCAAGTCACACAATGTTTTTGTTTTATTATTCAGATATAAGATGCCAACACAACTTTTGCATATTTTAAGACAAATATGAATTACATTAGTTTATAATGCGCCTGAATGACCTGTGTAGCCTGGTTACTAAGTGGGTTTGACTTAAGATCAGAAAGGGCCACTAAAATTAATAAATTTTATTGATAGCCCAATAGCCAGGGCAACTAATACACCTACAGCTTTACAATAAATTCAAACCACATAGAATTGATCTGATTTTCAGCTAATTGCCAAGCCTGATACTGTCATTTAACGGTTTGATTCTGCTGTTACTTGAGTGAAAAAATTTGCTTCAGAATTAAGAGTTGTTACAACATTTACATATGTGTATTTATTTATCATGTGCTTAAGACAGAACTGACAGCACCTAAAATGCATAAATTATGAACCATTGATGTTTGAAAGGCCTCTAACTTCACAGAGCCCATTTCACCTTGAACTCCGGCATATACAGAGCTAATGGTGTCTGAATCGGTTTGCCGCCACATTGATTCAGAAAGTCACAAGTCCAATGTCATTCATTTACACGTTATCATTTTCTGTATTATTCCAGTTACAACTGTTTACATGCTTAAACAACATTATTTAATGAGAGGAAATAAATACTCACTAAAGCCAGCTTCCAAAACTACAGCTCTGTAGAGAACTTTATCACTTTTAAATCGAGCGATGACAAAATCGTTTTCATTGAGTTGATTGTTTTGTTTCACAGAGCCAGTCTTCACTATGGCTTGCATGTTCTGCATCATGGCTCGGAATTCTGGATGAGAGGCCAACGGCTGTACGTAGAAGTTGGATGGGTTGTAATACCAAGTCATTTGAACTGTTAAGGAGGTGCCAGCCGAGTAGTGAGATATTACTGGGTTTGTCAGACCCATCTATAACAAGACAAGTGATTTATCAGGTACATTACAAGTTTAAACTGGTAACTAAAAAGCAATAACAAATCAACACTAAAAAATAACAATGTCTCTTGCAAGGCTAATGATTAGCAATTTTGGCTTCAAAACCTGGGAGATCTACAAACATTAACTCTTAATAACTTTCAGTTCAACTCAGAAATTGTTGCAAAGGAAACAGCTCAGCCTTGTCAATATTACGCATTGATGAGATCAGTCTCATTTTCATTCATAAAACATTATTCTTCACTAATTCCTTTTGGTAACTGCCTGTAGAGAATGTAAAAGCCTCTTTGGATTTAATAAGTTCTAGAAATCAAGCTCGGCTTTCAGCCTCAGGGATTGGGGTTGGATCAGTGAAAGAGTGAGAGAATGGATACATTTCCAATTATAAGCAGTTTATTTGTTTGAATGGCTATATCATATTTTTTCTCTATGATAAAAGGGTAAACTGTAAACGAGGACTTCTCTACCACGTTTGAAATCCTTTGACACACGCCGATGTTCCAAGGCAGTATTGATTCCAGGCGCTCTACAGCTGAGAACATATTTTCGTATTTATTTAGCATAAAAAGTAAACATATTTATTTATTAAAAGTAAAAAGAAATCACAATGTGAAAAATTATCCTTGTCACTAAACACATCACTCTCAACTTCCAAATCACTTTGATTCACACAACCAACTTCACTGTGACGCAAACATCGATTTAAATCCGCCATTTCAGAAAAAAAAAAAAAAAAAAAAAAAACTTTTCTTTGGCGCCCAATCTATGCTTACAGTATTGCAAGCATCAGTATACCAAACTCGACAGTTGCTGAAATATCTTCGTATAATTCTCAAACAGAAAGCAGCACAAGACAGTAAGTATGTGTCAGTAAACTAGGGAAAAATAATATTGAAAATAGATAAAAACCCATTAGAGTTACTATAACCCCCCAAAAAAGGTTCATACATCACGTAGGGGTGTTTGGAGGTGCTAAACCATTTGTGTCAAGCTATTGGTTGAGGCACTTCGAGACCGTTTATTGGGAGACGGTTTAACACTTGCTAAGAAGGGCTACCTTAACAACTAATATCTATAAGTTAAAAATGACACTGGTGAAAAAAATTAAAAATTTGAAATTTTAGCAAGATTTATAGTAAGGAAAATAACAAACCGAGCACAATGACAGTGAGAAAACGTATTTCTTCAATGGTAAAATCAGGTAGGTTTCCACTTCCGTATTAATGACATAAGAATATTACGGTACACTTTCTACAATTGAGAAGGTGCATTCAGTTCATTCTTCTGTTTTATAACCATTACTAAAACAAGTATATACTAAAACAAGTACTAACATAATATAAACACGACACAATAAACTAAAAATAATATAAACGGAAAGGCTAAGAAGAGTTAAGATGCCAAACACTTTAGAAGAAAAAACTGATAGATTCTGGTAATACGCATTAAATATTGATTCTAAATTAGGAGTGGGAACAAGCACTGTAAGCAATCACAACATTTACACACAAGTAAATGCCGTACCCTACATTTTAGCATTAGGTTAAACTTTATTTGAAAAATCAACATAACTTAATTCTAATTATAGAAGTACAGAAATATTAAGTATAACTTGGATAATATTGAGGATTGAGAGGTCCTCATCCTCTCATGGATCACCCGATCTTTAAATCTGGCGTGAACGGAATTAATTCTATCCAGATCGGAGTTAATTTCCTACTATTGGAACGTTGACTATTAATAATATTAATTGTACTTTCTGGCGTTCCTATTGCTGTTGGGTTGCAACGTGTCTCATCAGCACATTGACATCATCAGGCATATATTATGTAGCATTTTTTAAAGAACACCTTCCTAAAAAAACTGTCATCGAAAAGTCAAACTATGCAAAACTATAATTCCATCTAAGACAATTTACAAATAATATACAAGTTCAAGAAAAGTTATTTAATGTCCACACTTGAAAATTATGAAATTTACAAAGCAACAGTACGTGAACCAGATAATGTTTTGAATGATAATATCAACACCCAAAGGAATGCATTGTTTGACACTGCGGTGCAGCTGGAAAGGAGAAATGACTTAACGGGGCAAAGTACACAATGACAATGAAATCAACTATGTTAACTTATTTATTCATGTGTGTGTAATAACTTTTATATTAATATTCAAGACGCTACACGATATATGCATGATGATGTCAGTGTGCTGATGAAAAGCATCGCAAATCAACAGCGATAAGGAACACCAAAAGGTACGATTAATATTATTATCCAGATCATTTCAACGTGACATAGATCCTGATAGTACCAAATTCACTTAGTATTAATCTTGTTGAAACAATTGTGCCTCAAACCTTTCATCTGAGTTTCAATATCTGGCCACCACCTCAACTCATGCAGATATCAATTTAAGCCTACGAATTATGTTGATATCTTGACTGAAAAGGTGACTGTTGTTTCCATTTTCTAAAGTAACTCCTGGCAAAAATTCCTTGAAACTATGCTTTTGTTTATTAAAATTACAGGAATAAACTCATTTATTATGTGTAATATGGATTAGTAAAAGAAGTTATCAGATGTCCTGTCCCCCCGTAGCCAGAGGGGGGTTCGGACCCCCCTTCATGTGCCAAATTTGAAATGGTTGCCAGACCTACTTATTACTTCTTGAAAAAGTATATATTTGGAGATTGTATCATAATCAGATTAACTCAATCTGATTATGTTTGGAACGTAGTCAATATGCATTAGATTTGATCAATATCTGTAAGGTGGTCATTTCCCAAACCGCCAAGTCACTGCTAGAAAGTCGATAACGCATTTAGTATGGATACATTCTTACCGATGGAGGCCAGAAGTCTCTTTCCGGTGCAATTAAGAGAGACGAATAGGCCTGTGCCGTAGCACAGAGTCGAGTCGTTTTGAGTAGTCGCCTAATTCGTTGTTTGTTTGTTTTAGTTTATGTGTCCGTGTTTCATTTCGTTGTTTCTTGTTCGTGTTGGTTCTGTCTTGTTAGCCATCATTATACTGCAACCGTTTGTCTTTGTTGGCATGGTTGGCTAGTACTTTGGCTTTTAGCTCCAGGGTCTGGGAGGGGAGATAAACCGTCATCTGTATTGCCTTCCAAATTGATGTCACTGGGGATTTACAGGAGGACCTACGGGCTGGGTCGTCCTTTTGGCCTTCTTTGCTGCCTAGAGGGAGCAGCAACCTATTCCTTCTTTCCTCACTGCGCTGTTGACTGTTTCTCCAGGCAGATGACTTCAGCGGTGAACACGTTTCATTATTTTACTTCACCCTCCCAACCACTCATTGTGATTTTTAGTTTAAAAAAGAAAAGGAAAAAAATAAGCAGAATAATAAAAAAGAAAAACTTGTCTTGAATTGCTTCAGTGAGATTTAGTCTTTATTTGTGAGTGGGACTGTTCTTTTGTGGGGACTTATTGTTTTAAGGGTGGGTTTTTCTGGGCTGTAAAGGAGAGTACTGTTAATTTTATTTTTAAAATTTATATTTAATGTGGTTGGTGATATTATATGTGGGGGCTTGTTTTTTTAACTTTCTATTCCCATTAGGAACTGCCCAGTTTCGCCCGCTGAATTCGGTGTAATTAATAATTAAAATCTTTTGTTTCATTTTTTAAAAACTTTTCCACATTGGTCTAACCTCAAAATTACTTTTGCGTTCTCTAGGCCCCGGATAGTAATGCTGCCTTTGTATATTTTTTGTTTGTTATAATTATTAATTATTTTGTTACCTTTTTTATTTGTAGTTGTATTTTGTTATTTATTATTGCTGTATATTATTCATGGTGATCTTTATACTTTATTAGGGCTTATTTATTGTTGTTATCTATTTTTATAGTCTATTTATAATTTGTTTAAATATTTATTTTTATATTTTTGATTAAGCCCAAATTTGATTTACCCTGAAACGGGCAGCCGATAATTATTTTTCTTATTTTAATTGTTTTTGCTTCTTGAAAAAAAAATCTAATTACTTTCCTTTAAAAACGTACTACATTTTAACTTGACTTGTGTTTTTTTGTTCTGGTCCTCCTGAGTCCAGTGTCATCGCCCCCCTTTGGTGGGCCTAGCTAACGTGTAAGGGTGGGTTTCAGGCCCAAGCGAATCGAAATTCTGTCTTCTTGGGGCCGATCGTGTCAGTGCTAGTTTACCAATGAATACAGATCTATAAGAAGCGAAAAGAGATAGGCAAATAGTCAGACTTCCTGTAGAAGTCGAAAAGAGCTTAGTGCGGCTGCCAATATGCACTACGCAGCGCTGGCTTGGTTTCTCTCTCATTCTCAAAGAAAGATGCAATCGGAATCTTCCCTCTCACTCTAGGCTACCGTGCAACAAACTCAACCTAGCAGCAACTGCGCCAAGATAGCAAAATTACAAAAAAGTAGACTGTCTTTTTATCATTGGCTTTTCGCTTCTTGTAGATGTGCATTCTTTTGTTTAATGAGAAAGGATTCGTTCTTGCCTCTGTACTTACGCATGCCCCAAAAGTGTAGAGATTGTATAAAAAAATGTAGCTAATAGTATTAGTTGCAGCAAAACCATTCTAGCAGTATCATGATCCAGTCCTGGATAACATATTTTGTACTAATTTTAAATAATTAAAGGTATGTAGGTCACTCTTTAAGTGTTAAAATAAATTAATCTATGCAAAATATATACTGTACCAAGAAAACAAATAAATTTAAATTTAACAAAACAATATGTTTATTTAAAATTATTTAACAACAATGTTACAGATTTATTGTGTTCAAACTTCTTTTATACAAAATTGTTCTGATTACAATTTATAAAACCTCAAAAGCAGGTAAAATTGATTGCGAGAAATGAACGAATAAAAATGTTGCTATCTAAAATAATATGATTAGGGGACTTGTTGATTTTTTGCTGATATTATTCATTGTAGATACATGAGTTTTTTCTCAGCGGAGAAACCAGAAAAATTACGAAAATGAGGAAATACAGAAAATATTTTTTCGTAATTTTGGCATCTGCAATTAAAGGTATGCAATTCCATACACACAGCATTGACTCTTTTAGAATATTACATTATTGAAGGCCCTACTCTTTCTTCTTTGTTGAATGTTTTTTTTTTTACCTTTCAAGGACGGTTTACTCGGAACCTGGGATTATTGAAACCCGAATTAACATGACCTTACTGTACATCTCAAATTAAAGAATTTCATTTAATTCAAAAACAAATTTGCTGTAGTTAGTCACAACATATTTTGTGATGCAGCTGATAAAAATCTAGGGTTTAACATTATTAAAAACAAAATATATTATCAGCATCTGAATATTTGAAGAAGCATTTTAGACAGAAAATGGATACCACTTGAAGAAGATATTCAAAGAAAAATAATGTGTAATTCTTACTAAGATGATATTCAAAGAAAAATAATGTGTAATTCTTACTAAGATGATATTCAAAGAAAAATAATGTGTAATTCTTACTAAGAAGATATTCAAAGAAAAATAATGTGTAATTCTTACTAAGATGATATTCAAAGAAAAATTATGTGTAATTCTTACTAAGAAGATATTCAAAGAAAAATAATGTGTAATTCTTACTAAGATGATATTCAAAGAAAAATAATGTGTAATTCTTACTAAGATGATATTCAAAGAAAAATAATGTGTAATTCTTACTAAGAAGATATTCAAAAAAAAAATAATGTGTAATTCTTACTAAGAAGATATTCAAAGAAAAATAATGTGTAATTCTTACTAAGATGATATTCAAAGAAAAATAATGTGTAATTCTTACTAAGATGATATTCAAAGAAAAATAATGTGCAATTCCTACTAAGAAGATATTCAAAGAAAAATAATGTGTAATTCTTACTAAGAAGATATTCAAAGAAAAATAATGTGTAATTCTTACTAAGATGATATTTTAAAATCTTTCCTTGGTTAGGTTAAAGGGCACTAGGCCTGGAATTAGTATATTGGAGAGATAGGACTTACCTTAGAAGACAAGTTCACTAACACCAGAGTAGTAGTAACATACACAAAATAAACACATAATCACACAATGTTCAATGCCACTGGCACTTTCTTCAGGTGAGTAGAGAACTTGTCTTCTGAGGTAAGTTTGCTGATGTCCTATCTCTCCAATATACTAAATCTTTCCTTGATGATAGAAATCAATGCATAGATAAAATTGAGCGATGAAAATAGTATCCTAACTAAAAACAACAAGTAGCAAACAAGGTCATCCGTCATTTTGGTCATATTGATAGCTTGAGTCCCCAAGGAGTATGCATAATGTCATACTTAACTAAAAATCACTTTCCAAATACCAAATTGTTCCAATCCCTACCGTAACAATAATTCCTGAATTATTTTAATACCGTAACAATAATTCTTGAATTAGATTAACTATAAAAACAAACTGTCTGATTCTGGACGTAGATGATCTATAGACAGATACAATGAATATACATTGAAATTAAATTACAGTAAACCGATTTTTTAAAGAAGGCATACGGTTTATATCTCTTAGTAGCATAAAATTGAAATAAAAACCATGTTACACTGATTCAAAGGCCATTACATCCATGAATTTAGATTTAAGGTGAACACATGTTTACAAACTGTTTTAGCAATATTTTATTAATAAAATTTATAATAATCATTATAAAACTAATCACCACAATTTACAAATGCCGTTAAATTAATTAAAATACATAAATGAGCAAAGACAGAAACAATTACTGAACTTGACATGCAACCATGCTGATATATCACAAGAATTACTACAAACTAGAACTGTACAGATGTTACAACACAGGTACATATACAAGTGATGAAAAATTTAAACAGCACACTTAGCTGTCAATTTAAAATTATTCGCAAATTTCCCATGACAAAGTCATACTGTATATATATTTTTAGTATGGGTCACATAAATGTATGTGGCAATACATTTTTAGTATGGGTCATATAAATGTATGTGGCAATACATTTTTAGTATGGGTCACATAAATGTATGTGGCAATACATTTTTAGTATGAGTCACATAAATGTATGTGGCAATAAATTTTTAGTATGGGTCACATAAATGTATGTGGCAATACATTTTTCAGTTACATCCAAGTAAAACCTACAAATGATTGACCTTAGATGCATTTCAACATATCTTAATTTACATGATATGGAGAAAAACACATTCAGAACAAACAAATTTAGCAATGAGAGTAGCTAAGTGCAAAACACTTTTACTGTATAAAAAACCTTATATATGGATAAATCAGTATCCAGGGTCATATTAAATTTTTACTCTTATATGCTGGAAAAAGAATATGAAATATAAAAATTGTATTAAAAACAAACTCTTCTTTCCATAAAAAACGAAACCTAGTTGGCATGTGCAATAGACATGGAAAAAGCAAAAGAAAATCTTATTAGAACATATCACAAAATTCATACACAATTAGATTATGGTATGTATATATATATTATTCATTTATAAATAAGACACAAATCGTGATGAAGGAGTGGAAATATGGGTTGTGATTGCATGTTTGTAACTAAGGTTGACTAACCATTAAATAAATATTTATCAATAGCCAAAGAGCTAGTGCAACTAAGGGATTTAAAATTTCATGTGGAATATAAACCACGCAACACAGTATTGGTCTGATTTTCATCTAACTGATATGACATCAGTATGTATGCTGAGACAGGGAATGAACCTGTCAAGATGTTGATAGGTGTAGGGCCCACCTAAGTATATAGGGTATGCGAGTGACCTGGCAACACTTTTCATAAAAACAAAAACAAAAATACCAGATGATAACATAATCAGGTATGAAGATTAAGCAAAATGAAGGTAGCTAGAAATGACAGGTATAAAGAGGTCAGAGGAAAGTAAACAGTATGTGCACCAATAAACATGTAATTGCTAGAAGGTTCCTTTATCATTTCCAAGTGAGAGCAAAGGGAATTTTTACTAACAGACCATCTGCATACAAAGTCAGGTTGTTTAAATCATTAATTGAAAGTTGTTTTAAGTCTGTGAAAATTAAAACGAAAACAAATTTTATAATAACCGAACTTCAGTAAAAGATATTTATTTTGGTATTCCCAACTACCCAGTAAAATCAATGGACAAAAAAGCTGCAAATACTATATCAATGTTAGCTAATTTATATAAATAATGTTAATATTTCATTTTTACACAATGAAAAACTGAATAGACAGAGTTTAGAATCCACACATAAGAATGTAATAAATAAAAAATAGGAATACTGTGACATTACTGTACATTAATTTGCATGCATAATGCTGAATCGTAGGCAAACAGTTAGACATCTCCAATGAATGTAGAAAGAGAGAACAAGCTGTAAAGGAACAGGAAATGTTCTAGATGATACTAATGAAGAATCAACTGAGTCAAGAAAAATAGATTAAGAAACACATGTTGCTAAATGTTTTCAATTTGTTAAACGTATACTCTGATAAATAACATTTTATTATTTATATGAAATAAAAGAAAAATATTTGAAACGACAATTACCATTTCCTATAGCTCACATTTACTGTATCTATACATTTAATATAATTTTTATAAATAATAAATATATTTTTATGCATTCATTTTTTAGTTACTACATTTATTTATTTTAAGCCTGATGATGAAGCTTTATATGCTTTGTAATGTACTTATCAGTAATGTAATTGAAGAACTGTTACGACAGAAAAAGGTAACTTAAACCAGTATATTTATACTTACTTATAACTTTAAAAACAAAATTAAGATAGCTTTTTTTTTATTTTCAGAGAAACTAATATGTAAGCTTCTTTCTAAGCATTATCTTAATATAAAAATTCAGATTGATATTTTTTACCTAAAATTTCATTTGTAATTACCAGATACTAAACAGTCATTACTTTGGCGCTTAACCCTAGAAATACAATCAACGTCTATGACATCGAACGCCGCCGATCGCGAAATACCCAAAGTCAGATGTCGATAAATGTATGTTTAATTAACTTGCTATTGCTTAGCAACAGATGAATCCAAAGATTTATTCTTAGTGGAAATGAAAGCTAATGTAATTATCTTCTTATTTTACAGTCTATGACTGTTTATAATGGGTTTGTTATTGTTTTCAAACCAGTTTGTTTACAGCTGATCATTGTAAACAAACTGCTCAGCACAGTTCATTCCCAGCATTGTTGTGGTTATGTTATTGTTATGTTGGTGTGTATTATAATAAATGTTTTTGTTGTAAATAGTGACTTTAAATTGTGTAATTTAGTTAATTAATAAGTGAAGCAATATTATTAACAGAGGATGAACACTTTAGATCAAGTGACATTAGGGAAATACTTTACAAATGCGCAATATTTTATTATTTTTAAAAAAATTACAATGAGCCCTATATAATGCAGATTATAGCATATGTAAAAAAGAAAGCATTTGTGTTGATATGGAAATCATATTTTTATATTATTGCTTGCATATTAGGCAGAACATAAAATAGTTTTTTTCTAAATTTTTTGCAATGATGAAACAAATATTTATAATACAAGTTTGTATATAGAATTGTATTACTGACCATCTTATTCCAAAAATAATAATGTATAATATGACCTATTAAGTGAATAAAACAGCTTTTAGTGATTTTTTCCTGGAAGCTTACAAATTGGCTAGAATGGTGCGGTTTTCAGATGAAACAGGTACAGTACTTCTAGGGTTAAAGACTTTGTTAGTTCTAAGAAGATAAGTTTCGTCCAGTTTTTCTCATACTCATCTACATTATAATAAGAAAATGAATTAACTATTGAATTAAATTACATATATGTTATAAAAGAAATTAATAACGAATATGTTGCATATTCTCAACTGAAACTCTCTCAAAAGAAATAAAAACCAATAGGCTAAAAATCATTTTATATTTACAACTATAAAACTATCTAAAAAAAGATTTTTCACACAAACGGGCATACAACTATATTCCGACAATAAGTATTATTTTTATGTACCTATCAATATTATGCAAATAGTAGTTAAAAAGCAAATAAATACCAAACAACTTAAAAATAAAATTTGAACCTTTTTGAAAAGTAATTTATCCACTAATTGTTTTTATCTGTGTTATAAATAGACTTTCATTTAAAATGTAAAAAATTTAAAATTATGCAATGACATTCTTTACACCGTTACACAAAAACCAACAGTTAACATTTCAGCCTAAGATCTTAGTCAAACTTAAAAGACTGAGTTAAAACTACTGGTGTGATTTCAATGTACTTCCTTGAATCTGATTTTTTTTCATTAAATTTATAATTTAGTGTTTATATTTTATTACTTATTTAAAAAGTAATAACTAGCGATGAATCTATAAAGAATTGTCTGTAGTTATCACCAAACTCGGTTCAATATTTAATATTATTATAGATTCAAGGAGTTACTATAGAAAAATCACACAGGTCATAGAAGAATAAAATTATTATTGGCCTGTCCTTATTGAGCTCACTGATTGTTCCAGAAGAATTTGTTCGATACAGTTTGATATTAGCCTACTCAAGACTCTCTTGCCCGATTGCTTCATGTGCAGGCCGTGATTTGTAAAGTGATGTCTCTGCATTGAGTTTATCATGGGTAAGAATCTTGCGTTTGAAGAGACGTTACACAACCGGGCTACCATGTTGTTTGTTTCCGCAATTTCAATGTTCTTCTCCACTTCGTCGAACCGGAACGGAGTTTCACAGACTATGATGTTTGTGTTCACGAGGGAAGAAAACAGCTTGCTGTAGAGATTAAAAAGTTTCTTCTGATGTAATTGAGAAGTGTCATTCGAACCTCCGACAAACACAATGAAGTCTTTCATACTGAGATTGACAAACTCATCTATTCGATTGATTGCTTTTTCAACCACTTCATTGAGAGGCCAGCCTGGACAGCAAGTAGATTTGATGTTAAAAGCTTGATTTAGTGAAGAGTTTAGATGTTCAGCTTGATCTCTGGCATGACTGTCTCCAAATATGTAAACAGTGTGCATACTTGCTTGGGAACTGCTCTCCTCTTCCTCTTCCTGTGAAAAGGAAGTTCCAGTCAGTAAGTCGCAGATAATACTTCACTTCTACGTCAACAGCTATTATTTCATCTAATAAGATAAAGCAAATTAATTTATAACTAAATTCTTCTATGGAGAGTTTTGATTCTCTTTTCTTTATTAAATTTAAACTATTGGATATCTTCTTATTTCAGTTAACTTTGCTTCTCTCAATATTGATGTTTACACAATAGACCTCTGTTTCCATTCTTCAGGTAGTTTTATGAGTTCTGTACTATGCTTCAAAAAATATTTAGTCGAAGGTACAAAATATTTTACTAACAATATTTCTCTACAACACATAAATAACGAAATAACATTGCCTTAAACTAATTAAAAGTGAGACTTGAGTTTTAATAACTGTCTCTTGCCGTGCCAAACTGGCTATCTTCAAAAATCAATTTTAAACATAAGAAAACTGTATTCATACAATACATTTAGTACTAAATTTCATTCTGTATTTCAAATAACTTTACTATTTCAAATAAGTGCAGAACTTATTTTACTGTCCTTTTCTATGTTTGTTGACATCATTAGTAAAATATTATATACACAATTCACAAAATATTATGTAAAAGTATAAAAACATACAATTCATTTAAAAATACAGTTGTAATTTAAAAACGGAAAATCAAGTTTCCTGATTTCTTTTACTTAAGTTCTTAACTATCACAAAAATAGGAAAATGCTTACCAGCAAAATAAGCATACATTTTTCTAAACAATTTATTTTTAATTTTTTAACTTTATTTCAATGACCTCTGATTGCTATTATAAACATAAGAAAATTATGTGAGATACTTAAAAAATAACTAGAAATATGTGTGATTTACAACCTACATAACCAATCTAACAATGAGGAGAACAACCTAAAACAGCACACAGTGGTGCATTGGACCCCAAAGCGGGTTGATGCCCAGAGCTACCAAGCGATTTGACATGGGTACCAGAAATATTCGCAGCCAAATCAAACTGAGAAATATAAAAAATAAATTTGTGTAGAGTCCAGTAGACCCCAGAGTGCTTTTTAAATCCTAAGTGGGCCAGACCTGAATCTATATATAGCCAGGAGGATTTTGGAAGATTTTACGAGCACTCACATAATATTTTAGTAATTTTATCTAAACCATAGATTGTTGTATATCATTTTATTCAATCCTAAATAGTAACTGAATTGATATGAATGATAAACAATCATCACAAAATAACAGTACACCTAAATACAGTACAGTCACAGTAGTCCGAACCCACGGTAGTTCGAATAACGCAGTAATCCGAACGACCCTCTCGGCCACTTGCAAACAGTTTGTTTTCATTGCACGTCTCAACTCGTTAGTTTTGGATACATATAGTAACACTGACAGTACTGTTGTTCAATTACTAATCAGAAAGTCAAATAAACGTAAACACACTACCTTAAAATTACAGATTACTTTAATAATCTGTAATTTTTTTGTCTCTTGGATTTGGTGCGCATGCGCCAAGTGACAAGAACAGTGTTTTATCGTTCTGTGGTTATTTATTAATTAAATGTGTAATGTAGAGTTTTATATAATTAGGAAGTGTAAACACTAACTGTGAGTAACTTGTGTTTCTTCAAGACTTTTAAATATCATGTTTCAAGTATATTTGTAATTCTAAACCGTAAACATTAAGGTACGATAAGTTCTAGGTTAACTCTCAAGTCTACACCTGGCTACCCACACGTGCTCTCGCTCATCACAGAGGGGCACGCGCCTTATCACTGGAAGTCAAGATCACCATTATTATGGTCAACAGGTGGATCAGTGGTAGAATACTGGACTACGACGTACTTGGTTCGAATACTGACCTAGGACTTCAATTTTTGCTAACTAATATCAGCATTATCTGCTATCAGCTTAAAGAAATAAAATGTATATATAATAATAATTGTAATAATTTTTTTTTAAGCATACTACTTGGTGTTATATTACTTTTAAATATTTTTGAATTAAAATATTATTGAAGTTAACAATGCCTTTGGGGAAATAATGTTAGAATTGAGGATGCATGTTTGTCTTGTGATGATATACAACAACTTGTATCAATCCATGCACACGCCACTTTTGTTTCTCTTCACTCCATTCGCAGGCATCTATTTACTCGCCAAGGGCTACACTTGAATATGAAGGGAAAACGTGAGGTAGCTAGGCTTGTTATCAATGAGTTACAGGGTCGTGGAGATAAGAGTGAACCCGTTGTTTGTCACAATATAAATGGATCTGTTAATAGTATAGGTATAATTTCTCCTCCTCAACACACTCCTCAGATCCCTTATACTTTCGAGTCGAGAAGTAACAATCCGGTCTCCAATAAAGCTCGTCAATAGTAAGAAACAGCAAACTTCTATTAAAACTAGAGTATTAGTGAACTCAGAAGTGCGTTCGCATTTTTTGTGGAAGCGCAGGAGTCGAGCTCCCAACCTGTAACCCAATTGAATGGCATATACGATATAGGTGCAAGTGGCTGTTTCAAAATCTTCCATCAAAACATACGGGGTATGAAAACCAATCAAGAATTTCTTGAAATTCATACCGATTTTGAATGTCCTGAAATCTTATGCCTCTCGGAGCATATCCTTACGCAGCCCCAATATGACTCTTTAGTATATCCTAACTATACCAAGTCTCTTCTTTTTGCTTGGACTCTAGACAGAGAGGTGGTGTCTGCATTTTGGCCAAACATGAGATTAAGTATAACCCTGTAGATATATCTAGATACGCATCCGAAGATCATTGTCAGTTGGCAGCTGCAACTTTCTCTCTCAGTTGTGGCCAACTATTGGTTATTGCAGTTTACTGTCCTCCAGGTTACCATTGTGACAACTTCTTTGACCTCATTAGCCAGTGTCTCAACAGATTTATAAATAAAAAATTAAATGTAGTCGTGATTGGAGATTTTAATATCAATGTGCTGCTGGATGACAATAAAACCCGACAGTTCTTTCAAACTATGAATTCTTATCTTCTGCGTCACACTATAACTACTTACACCAGAGAGTTTAACAATTCCAAATCTGGAATAGATAACATCTTTACTAATATCAGCCCTGATTTGTTATACAGCAGGGTAGTAGTCACTACAGTAACAGACCACCATGCCCAAGAAGCTGTTTTTGTATCTTGTAAGCCACACTCCGACCTATCTCCTATATTTAAGATTAGTTGTAAGTTCTCTAAAAACAGTTTGACCTCTTTCAGGCAACTCCTAATTTCTGAATCGTGGAATGATGTTTTTACAGCTGTAAGTCTGGATGATAAGTTTGAAATGTTTGTGTCAACTTTGAAGTTCTACTTTGATTCTGTTTTTCCGATTCAAAAAATTAGAATTAAAGAGAAGCGATCTTCGGCTAGAGTTTACTTATCTGACCATATACAGTCTTTAAGGATGAAAGTTCTTCATTTGTACACATCCACCAAGGATCTAAGTTCTTCTCACCCTCTCAGGTTATCTTACTTGCAAACTAAGCGAGAATACAGAAATGCTATCCGGCAAGAAAAATCTAATATGATTTTAAAGAAAATTGATGCTTCATCAAATAAGTCGAAGGCCCTTTGGGACGTAATCAATGACCATAAATCTGTCGTTACATCTCGTTGTAAGAACATTAACCTATCTGATCCCGATGGTAACACCATTTGCAGTCCTGTTGATGTGGCCAATAGATTCTGTAAATTTTTCAGTAATGTTCGCTATAACGCCTCTTCATTTGGAGCACATTCAAACCCAAATGGTTCTGTGACTACATGCCTCTCATCTATTTTTCTTTCGTCGGCTTCAGTACATGAGGTTTACAAAACCATAATGAATATAAAGTCCAAACATTCAGCGTGACATGATGATATATCTTCTAACCTACTGAAACAGATTGCCGATATTGTAGCACCACCTCTCACCTTCCTTGTTAATGAGTCGTTTGAACATGGTAAATTTCCGAACATTCTCAAACACTCAATTGTCAAACCCCTCCACAAAAAAGGCATCAGGACAGATTGTATCAATTATCGCCCAATATCCTTGGTATCAACACTGTCCAAAGTGTTGGAAAAGTTATTTTCAAATCGACTTCTGAACTTTCTGGTCCACAACAAGATAATGTCGCCACATCAATATGGGTTCACTAAAACCAAGTCTACTGTTGACGCCATGTTTTTGATTATCTCCCTATTGGTGGACTCTTTAGATAAGAAACAACCTTGTCTCGGAATATTTTTTGATCTCACCAAGGCGTTCGACATGGTCGATCATGCCCGTCTACTCGATAAGGTGTGGCAACTTGGAGTTCGGGGATCAGCTTTTGGTTGGTTATCGTCTTTTGTTCAAAACAGAACTCAAAAAGTTCAGCTGTCTTTTACTGATAGCAACAGAACTGTTAGATCTGTACGCTCAAATGTCTCTCGACTGAGCGTGGGAGTTCCTCAAGGATCCGTCCTTGGTCCTCTGCTTTTCTTGTTGTATGTCAACGATTTGCCTTCGAGTGTGGGGTCGTCACGTGTGTCCTTATTTGCTGACGATACCTCCATTTTGGTTTCGGCACCTAACCGAATGGAGCTGGAGTGTAAAGCTGTAGAGGAAACACAAAAGATTGTTGAACTGGTTTCACATTCATCATCTATCTTTAAACATGACAAAGACCCAGTTTATTGATTTTTCAATTAAAGGTGAAGATCCTGGTGATCAAAATTCTGTTTCACTAAATTTTGACAATTTTGTTTTACAACCTTCAAACTCAACTAAGTACTTGGGCTTAATAATGGATAGAAATTTGAATTTTCACGAGCATGTAGATCATGTTTGCAAAAAAGTCAGTTCAGGAATCTTTGTTCTAAAAAAACTCTCTTCCTTTGGTGAGTTGTCTCTCCTTTTGACAGCTTATTATGGGTTAATTTATCTCCATTTAAGTTATGGAGTGGCTATTTGGGGAAGCGAAGGTGGAAGAACTAAACTTGTATTTAGATTACAAAAAAGGGCATTAAGGGCTATGTTTAAGAAATATCCACGTTTTTCTTGTAAGCCACTCTTTAAACAAAATAATATTCTTACTTTTCCATCACTATACATTTTGAACTGTTTAAGTTTTGCATTTAAAAATAGACATATTTTGGACAATAGTACAAACCATGACTACAACACTAGGAATAAAAACAATTTTTCTATCCCCAAGCACAGGACATCTTTTTTTGAAAATCATTTAAAATACACAGCAATAAAAATGTTTAATGCTCTTCCCAACTCTATTTCAGATTTAACAAGTGTTTCTTTATTCTTGAGAAAAGTAAAGCTCCTCCTCCTAGAGAAATGTTTTTATAGCGTGGAGGAATTTCTTGCAAAGTAGATATTTGTTCTTTCATTACCTACACATATAAGATTTTATTTAGCATTATAAATTGTACATAGTTATGACCCATTTCATGCAGTTTTGTATATACTGTCAATTGAAATAAAGAATTATTTGACTTTGAATAATTAAGTTAGTTTAAATGGTTGGATTTTTACTTGCTTTATGTAAACAATTTTAGAAGATACCGTATATACTCGAATCTAAGCCGCACGCGAATCTAAGCCGCACCCCTTGTTTTTGATTGAAAATTAGGTAAAAAAGGCCACACTCGAATCTAAGCCGCACCCAGTTTACCGGGCAATATTATCCAGGAAAAACGGCAATCTAGCGATCACAAAATGAGCTCTATTAATTGACGAAAGTCATGTAAAGTGTATTTACAAATGAAGTATTGGTATAAGTTACTTAGTTACATGATGTATTTAAATAAAAACTAGTAATAAACTTGTTTTATTTATACCCATTTGTCCCAAAACTAGTTTTACACAAGAGTATTCCATAATTCATAGGCAAAGTATCTACCCAGTAAAGCGACTGGATACGGCAAGTGTTAACTGGACACTGAGGCTAAACTGCTTCAAGAAGGAAAGGAAGTGAGAGAGACCGATACAGTCCTACACTGTGTTTAACAATCACCTGTTCATGTGCTCTACCCACAGAAGCTTCTCTGTAGAGCCACAAACCTTATCTTGTACAGAACAAGCCCATGTAGGACAAAGAACAAGATGACAAGTGGAAGAAAACAAATACCGCTAAGCCCCGCCCCTCCTATCCCTGATTGGTGACCTCATTTTGACGTCACCCACTTCTATTGCAAAACAAACCACTTCCCCTTCCCACCCTTCTACATTTCTCCCCACTGTCTTTCAAGCCAATTATTCTCATCTTTTGGATAGTGCTGCCAACCAAAATCTAAAAATTACCCTTTTGGCTATCTACCTATTGTTATTTTATGATAGAGACATTGGTTTTTAGCTTCAAATCTTAAAACCATATCAAAAGAATAACTTATCATTACTGTAATTATATTTTTACCGGCTAAACATGAATATTGTTGTCTTAGAAAATACCCTCTAACTCTAAAATTACCCTCAAAAAGGGCAAACAATTATTTGAGGTTGGCAAGCTACTACAGCCGGCAAATGACAGATGAAAGGAGAAACAAATAAAAACTCAAAACAAAAGTCACTGTTGTTGTTTGGTTTATTGTGAACTAGCCTATTGCTATGCTGACTTAACCTAATTGAAATTATTTAGTCAAAGTATTATTTAATTAGTAAGTAGTGATTAGTGAAAGTGTTACCGTATTTAGTTAGTAAGTAGTGAATGTAGTGAACACCAAACTATGGCTAGTCAAAGATGCCATTACATGGCTTCTTTCAAAAGGAAAGTAATTAGTTATGCAGACGAAAATGGAAACAGAGCAGCAATGCGCCAATTTGGAGTTAGTGAGCCGGTAGTTCACAGCTGTTGGAACTAGTGAGTGAGTCAAAACTCAAAAGTATTGAAGACGCATATTTTGTCCTAGAAGGACAGAGGTTGAAAGGAGAAGACAGGATAACAGAATGTTATGAAAGGAAGTGGGAAAGAGAATGCGTCCCTCACCTAGCACAAAAACTGAGTTATCGCAATGTTGCTTCCTCCCATCAATCTCCCTTCCCCTCCCCCCTGCAAACCTGTTTGAAGCCCCTCCCCATCACACACCCCCTTCCCCTCCCCTCCGTGATCCTTATCTCACCACTGCACCTGACTGACCGACTGTATAAATTAACTAGTGACTGTGCAGCTGTCTGAGAAAACACTGCATAGACCCTCCATTTCACAGCCCAAAAGTTTAAATAATTGGTTTTTTGCCCTCAGAAATGCTTTTAGCACCACTTGGCATTTCAACTCTAATTGGGCGAATGTAAGCCGCACGCGAATCTAAGCCGCACCCTTGTTTTTGCGGTCAAATTGCGGTCAAAATAGTGCGGCTTAGATTCGAGTATATACGGTATAACAAACATTTTCTTATATGTGAACTCTGTTTTGACAAATAAGTTTGTAAATAATTGGATTGTTTCATTACTGTACTTGTCTAGCTTATTATTATGTTTATAAAATATTATAGTTTGGTTTATTATTTCATTAAATGGTGATTTCATGGAATAATTAGCGTTGTTTTCACAAACACTGATAGATAGTCCAACAATTTGATAGTCTGAACAGGCCCTTACAAAAAATATTCAGATAACCGCGACCATACTGTATCATATTGTTGAGATTTTATATGTGCATGTATATATATATATATAAAAGGTATTACAATATTTTTACCTGGCCATCTAGAAAGTCTAATGCGTCTTCGATGACACTATTTTTACTAATACTATTAGGTTCATCTAATATGTTTCTTATAATGCTTGACCCCAATTCTCTGCATATTATTAATTGTATTTTATTAATATACAACAAACGAAAAGAAGACATGACGACAATATGAATATAACTACGCAACTGATAGCACTAAAGTTTATCAGGTGTAATTCTCTTAAGTCTGATGATTCATATAAAAAAATTAAAATTGCTAGTGCATTCTGAAACAACTCATGCAAATTCTGCAAAAAGTTAGAAGCATCGTATTTTATCATTCGGTGGTTGAAAAACAGATCGATGCATCAGTTTAACTGCATCCTTTTAGTTAATAATTGTAGTGTGATGTTATATTTGACCTAAATATTTGATTAACCCAAACCCTCATATAGGCTATTTATAGACATGAGTTTAAATAGTTTTGCTAAGGTAAATTATAATTGAACATATAGTATAGCACAACATATAGTATAGAACATAGTATAGCACTGATTTGTACAAGACTTACCTTCAATAAGTTATGCTTCTTATTGCAATATGGGCCTATAATATTTGAATAGAAAAATGTAGGTCCCCTAAAAGGACCATATCCTGAAAGGAAAAAATTCCCCTCCACTATTCTTCCCACAGTTACTCCACTGCTCCCTTCCACATCACACATAGATCAGCTTATGAATATTTCATCATTTGACTATAGCATTAGTTAGATATTTTGTTATTATTTATATCATACTTACTATTTTTTCTTTTAAAATTATCATTATTATTGTTACAGTTACAAATACTTATCAAATATTTCATCATTTGACTATAATACGAGGGTCGTCCAGAAAGTAAAGAACGATTGTGCATCACATGCTCCGCCGATCCCCCACCACCGCGACTGCGTGCACGCCAGTTACCTCTGGCTGTCCTGTCAGTGTGAGCCGAGTTTCATTCCTGTGCGGTCACGCATCTCTGCTCTGTAAACTTTCAAAATGGCGGCGCCCATTGAAAATCCCGCCAAATTGATGGCAACTCTTTTTTGGGACCGCAAAGGTTTAATCCATGTCGAGTTTTAGCCAAGGGGAGAAACGATAAATTCAGAAGCCTATTGCGAAACCCTTCAAAGACTCAGACGTGCAATACAGAACAAAAGACGTGGCATGTTGTCAAAAAAAGGGAGAGAGATTACTGCATCTCTCCCTCTACTCACCTGAAGAAAATGCCTGTGGTGTTGAAAATTTGTGAGATTTTGTGTATTTTGTGTTTGTGACTACTACTCTGATGTTAGTGAACTTGTCTTTTAAGGTAAGTTTGCTGATGTCCTATCTCTCTAATATACTAATTCCTGGCCTAGTGCCCTTTAACCTAACCTAAAAAAGGTCTAAAGTGAGAAATTTTTGGACACCCTCCCTAAAGTCTGGACCTCGCGCCTTCAGATTACCATCTGTTCCCCAAACTGAAAACATTCTTGGGTGGGAAGCAATTTGGAAACGATGAAGAACTGAAAGAAGAAATGACATCCTGGCTCATATCCTTGGCGGCTGAAGAGTATAACACCGGCATTGAAAAACTGATTCCTCGGTACAATAAATGCTTTGACAACCAAGGCAACTTCATTGAGAAGTAGGCTAGGTTACTGTGAGTATGTAAATAAAGTTCTGTGTTGTTATCTTTCGTTTTTAATTTTTTATACCAAAACGTTCTTTACTTTCTGGACGACCCTCGTATTTGTTAGATATTTTGTTATTATTTATATCATACTTACTATTTTTTCTTTTAAAATTATTATTATTATTATTGTTACAGTTACAAATACTTATCATACTGTACGGTTTATTCTTTATGAAGTGTTATTATTTCCAATAAACAGTATTTATAGGCTCAAACTGCCGACTACATGAATGGTTCTGTTCATTAACGGCAACGTCCCTGAGTCTAAGATGTTTAGTTTGAAACTATTACAATAAGTTATAAAAGTAAAAGTTAAATTGTGTAACAGTATGTAAAGCAAACTGATTTGTTTAGTAACAGTTTTAATAGCAAATTGTAAAATAACTTTGATTATAAATTCATATAAAGTAGATGCATTTAGAACGAATGATTCAAAATAACGTAGTTAATATATCAGGAATTTCCTTTTAGAAGTAGAAGCATAAAGATTCTTAGTTTTCTGTGATGCACTGAAAACACACTCTAAACCAAAAACCAATGAGTTAAGAATTGAACCAGAATGGAGCTGACTTATAAATGCTATATATACATGAACAAGTTACTAACTTGTTGGCAAGATCCTTAGTATTGGTCAGTTAGTGAAGAATCAGATTTTAAACAGTTTATTATAATAAACTAGCAATACTATTTACTACTATGTACTGTCAAACAGCTACAGACATTCGAAGAATTCACAGAAAATTTAGGGTTACAAATTTTATTTCAGAAAGGTGAATCGCAAGCTTTAAAACAAAATATGGTAAAAACAACAAGATCCCATTTTTTAAATACCTTGATCGCCCCCAAAAAATCAAGAAAGTATTAGGATTAGTCTAATGCATCTACATGTCAAAGACATATTAAAATTTGGCACTACAACACAGTCACAAATCCAACAGTTCTTAACGCAAGTGAAACATTGACTCTTAACAGAAAACACGATCTTAAAGAAACGAAGAGATCATAAGGAATATTCTTGGAACAAGCCAGACTATAGACGCATTTAGGCTTCGATCAATAAAACAACAGAACAGCATTCAAGCATCGAACTTGATCTCAAGAAAAGATGATCATAAATTCTTTGGTCATCTCAACAGATTAGCAGAAAATCGACTGACTAAAAAGATTATGTAACATAATTTAAAACCTGGATGGAATTAGAAAAAGGCAAATATCAGATCAACTGACGTGATGGAGAGAGAGACACTTCTAAATATAAAGTAGACAATTAAAAAGTTACACTAGAGCAACCAAAAAATAAAAAATAAAAAACAGAGCAAAGAACGACAGATTGAGTCATTTCCTTAATGTCTTCCATTTTTTGAGAGAATTCGTTAAAAATAATAATAAACTGGCATTGTTCATTGGGGATTAGCAAAATATTCAAGGTTAGGTTGTAGGGTACAACACCAAGACTTAAGAGGTCCATTTCACTACACGAGGCCCCACAAAAATGCCAAAACACGAGTTACTATTTCAGGGATTTGGTCCGTGATAGTTAACAAATCATACGCAACACTGGAAGTATCACTTGATAGGCAAAAAATTGTGTTCTATGACCATAAGTTAATTTTTGTGAAAATCGAGTATTTTAAAAGTTATATATGTGAAACTTTAAATGTAATTCCCTTTAATAATTATATGGTGTTCAATATAACTTATTATAATAACAATCATGAACCGTGGCTGAATATTGAAATAGAACTGCATGTAATAAGTATGCTAAAGGTAAGATTGAGTCTGATTTAGAGCTGTCAACTTCAGTGGCTTGGCTGTTTGGGAAATGGCTCTACCTTAATTTCACAGGAGAGATTGCATCAGCAATCTTACCTTCGAGAAAAATGTACCAACACAATACACTGGTAAATATATAAAGATAAAATACATGACTATTCGTCAAGTTAGAATAGACTAACTCAATTTCAACAACCTATAAGAAACGATAATATCTGAGATCTAATATCACTGTTTTATGGTGTGTTTATTGTTACTTCATTCCCATAAATGTTTGTAATTTCTTCTTACAGGGTTGTTGGAACTGAGTCAGTTTCTCTTCTCAACCGATAAAGATGTGAGTGACATTAACACATTCACTGCTGAAATTAGGTCAATGATATAACCTAGGTGCTACATATTTTATAAACCATGCTGTAGCATGTGTGCTTGTCACCAAATTGAAAATCCATAACTTCAAAAGCATATTTACAAAATTAGAAGTTAGAGCAAAGTTAAATCGCTAAGCGTCACAGGTTGTTCCAGAACAGTCTGCTCATGACGCGGTTGTTCTGGAACACCCGCTGCAGCAAATGTGTTAATTATTTGTCCTATGTATTGTATCTTTACGTGTTCTCAGAAGTACTGTATTCCTGTACTTTCCTTTAAGGTGAGTCTGATAATGCCCTATCTTTCCTATTATGGTACATTATCTTTAACTTAAGCTTTTTTTCAGTTCTAAGTAGATTTTTTTAAACAAATCTTCTTGAGTATAACATATCCAGTATTTTCATATACAATCAACCATTTTTTAAATATTCAGTTTTCCCCAGCTTAATTGCTAAGCTTTCTGTTTGTAAGCATGACAAGTCTCATGGGAATATTTGTTAAAGCAGACATGACAAAAACTCTCATGGAAATATTCATTAAGGTGTCAAATTAACACACCTGAATTTTTAAATTATGTGAGAGCACAAACTTACCTTTGACAGTGCTCCTGAAACTTCTTCATCTTCAGCTCCCATGGCTATGTTAATGTTGGTACCATTTTCTTCATCAACCATCACCACCTAAAATCAATCACAATATACAGAGACATGGTTGACGAGTTAAGATTACATATCAAGCAATATGTCTGACTTCTTCAAATTACACAGTTCATATTGACTCTGTTTTAGATTTGTTTGACAAGGGTTGCACCATTGATTTTACAATGACTCAGAAAGACTTCTCATCCAATGATGCATAAATGACAAATAGATCCACAGATAAACAGTTCTAATCTATAAATGTTGTATCTCAAAAATATCAGTTGTTTTTTTAAGTTGTTGTCTTTTAAGTCCATTGTGGAGTGTTAGTGTAGTCCCATGTAAATGTAATGCAGTTTAAACCAACAGTAATAGCAGACCTCACTAGATAACCAAATTACTGCCACAAATAATCCTAATACGTGAGCTGTCTAGTTGTAAGTAATAATATAATCAAGGGTTGCACTGAATCAAAGTGATTTATCGGTTCAGTTTGATGGCTCAATAATTACTAGCAGGAATATATTATTCATTATTCATTTCTAAAACGTTGATCATCAAGATATGGGCGAATATGAGGGATGAATGAGAGTAGATAAACGAGTGTAGTCATTGTTACTAAGGTTGACTGCTCCTCATAAAGAGCTATTTATTAATAGCCCAATAGCCAGGACAACTAAGGGACTTACAGCTCTACGTGGAATCTGAACCACATAGTGTTGGTATGATTTAGGCCTGACACTTAGTTCTCTTCCCTACACAACATAGGGGAATTTCAACTTTATGTTGAGGTTAACTGTTTCCAAGGGGGATGTACAGTCCAGGCCAAAAGTATTGAAGCAGAGCTTAAGTATGTGAATTTGGACATATTGTGAGGTCAAATAGAACTGGTTTGACAGGGGTGTGAATTTGGATGTGGCTGCTGGCCGTATTGGTATTAGGAGGACCGAGCCTATCACATACAACCTCCACAACACTTTGGACCTAAGTAGCTGGGTTACAGCACTGTGCCACCAGTACCGACGCACATACCAACATTTATCGTCCTTTTAATGAAATTTTCATTAATTTCACAAAATTAATTTAATTATATAAATTCATTTTCATCTGTTATACCATTTTTAGATTACTAAAAGAATCGCAACAAATAATAAACATGTATAAAAAAATCTAATTTATAAATACTAACAAAAACGGATAAGCAGATAACATTTCAAAACAAGGTTTTGAAATTTTTTCCACAGTCAGTCATCTCTGATTGGAAAAATATATTATTGAAAGAAATAGAAGATTGTGAAACGTAGTCATCTTCTTTTAATTCCATGAACCCATTATTCAATTTCATTACTCTTTTTCCAGGGATTTTCTTTATAAACAATAGACTATTTTTCAATTTAATTTCACGCCTGTTATTTATAGCATGATCAAATCATTTTGACTGTTCAGAATTTTCAGTTTTAAATTGTATATGTAGCCTATAACAAAGATTTAGATTGACTTAATTAGGTGTACCAGATATTGCAATAATAGTATAAACCATCAGAAATGGTAAGAAATTATGGTCATACTTACAGTAACTTAAAAAGACGGTAGGTACCACGACAAGGCTGCACAGTAGACTGTGACGTCACATGGGCGAAATCAGCTGATTTGATTATTTCATTAAATACTGGGAACTAAATCTACGAATAACATGGAAGCTTTCAGGTAGATAGTAAGCAAGCTATTTGCCACTAATCAGCTGGAATTCAATTACAGAAATTATAACAGTTATTTGTGTTTATTTGATGTTCCAACCAGCTCTCATTTCGCACGTGTAACGTCATAGGATATGTGGGTGATGCCTACCTCTTTTTTTCTAGGTACAGCGGGTCAAAATGACCCCCAAGCTAAAAATTCACTCTCATAGCCCCCTAAATTATAGCATTAAAAAACTAAATAAATAAAAATAACAAACCTGAAAGCTCTTGGTCAGAAAATGCTTAGCGACAAACTGGGTTTGTAGTGTTTTGTTTTCAGTTAGATCGGAGAAAGCATCAAGTTCTGCTGTTTCTGGCACTCCATATAGTCGGCACTTTACAGCCTGGGCTGGCAAAGAACTCATGTCTTCTGGCAAAATCTGTAATTACTTAAAAAATTATTTGATTTCTTTGTTTTAGTGTTAATAATAATAAACTATCTACCTTATTTACACTGAAGATAGTTTATTTACAATAATTCTTAAGTTTTATATGATTACGTTAAAAAAGCATTATGTTGATTTACAACATTTTTCAGTTTTACTATGGTGTCTTATCATACCCCATAGCAAAATAAAGGATCTTTGTAAGACTTTTAAAGGCTATTAAAATAACAATGGAGGTCCAATTTGAGTTGTTTTTAGCCTGCCACACACTACCGAGCCGAGTGCTAAACCGTAACAGATTTTGACGTGTGTGGTAGATCCTAGCGTCGTGGCGAGCAGAGCCCCAAGCCATCAGTTGTCAGTTTTTCCCCGACGCATCAAAGGGATGTTACGGCTCGGCAGTGTGTGGCAGATACGTAACATCCTCCCATAACACAAAAAATCAGAACCTCAAGTGGAGTTTTGGCAAAAGTCTCACGCTACATCTAGCATATGGTTTACTGTCAAACATTTTTGTTTGATAGTCCATTTGATATAACTGTAGTTGTTTAGTGCAGTTTAGTGTAGTGTAGTGTAGTGTAACTTTAGTGTTATTTAATAAGTTTAGTGTGGTGTTTAGCAACTGAGTGGAGTGAAGAAGATACAAAGATGTTTATCGAGGGTTACAAAAGCCGCCCTGTATTATCTTATTATAATTTATAAATAACATATCTTTGCTTTAACGATGCCTGGTAGCGTTATATTATTGCCTCTGCATTGACACATTGTTATTGATCACCATCTGGTACTTAACTCATTACTTACATTTTTGTTGTGTTTGTTATTCAACGTATGACACATTGTTATTGATCACCATCTGGTACTTAACTCATTACTTACATTTTTGTTGTGTTTGTTATTCAACGTATTTCAAAGTTTTTGATAATCGTTAGGTTTTGGTCGTGGCCAAATGGAGATATATATGCAGCCGCTGCAATAGTCTGTGGTTAGCGTGTAGATATATTGAAAATAACAAACAACTAGACACAACTCAACACTACGACACAATACTTGAGAATGAACTGTTGAGAACATGATCTGTAGTTGATGAAGTTTCAGAGAGTTGCGGTTTGGCCAAAATGTTTCGAGGCGATACTCGGTTCGCTGCTCGGCTTGGGGTGAAAAAGTTGTGAAAAGATTTGCCTGTAACTCCGAACAGAGCAGATGAGCTGTCAATTAGTACCCGGTTCGGCGCTCGGCTCGGCAGTGTGTGGTCGGCCTTAATGATAAGTTGTTAGAATTTTTAGTTTTGTCTTTTACCTTAGCTTATTTAATAAAACGTTTCATTAAACATAAAATGGGATTACTAATTGATTGATGAATATAACAGAAGTTCAATTGACTATATAATAAAACTAACAACTAAATTTTTGGCCCTAAAGGTTGAAGTACTCTATTCTCGTTGGCTTCTTGTTTATTCCTTGTACTTATGCTTTAGGTCATGTAACCACAGTAACCAAACTCGGATACCCTTAGCAATTAAGATTAGTGTTTTTAATGGCTCTTCCTAATCACATTTTATTTTATTTTATTTACTTGCTTCATTACAGGTTGAACCCAATTACAATGAAAGCAGTACTACTAAATAAAGTGTCCATTGTGGGTCTTCATGAAAAATACACAAACCATAAACTTTAAATCAAATTAACACTATGAAATAAATAAAGTAACAGCAAACACAACAATCAAATAAGTTAATTCAGGAAATTAAACTAAGCTACTTGTTAACAAATTCATGTTAACAAAAACATCAGTCAGTTTTGATAGACGGTCGGATTCAGGCTCTGATTGCCTATCTTTCCCTTGGCTCATGACCTTTGTTGAACCGGGTAAAGTTAAGTTCATCAAAAATAAATCAGTATAAAAATCAGTCAGCATAAATACTATAAAAAGTATTATCTATGTAAGTTACTGACACATTGTCTTAATAACAAGACTTGTCTGATTTGTAAGACTAAGTGTCAAAAAATTACTTCACTAAACTGATAACTTTTTTGTATACATGAAAATTTGTAAATTGCTTGACAATCAATGTATCAACATTACATAAATGTCATGTACCTAATAAGTGATCTTTATTTGGCGTTCTTTTAATAACACACAATTTAAATATGTAAAATAGTTGAATTTATTTACTTTTAACGATTTTTACTTTTAAATGTTAAAAAAATTAAAATATTATAAATTTTAAAACCACAGAGGTTAAGTGAAGAAATAAATATTAAAAGTTTTGATGCTATTTTTGTACGACAAGTATGATGATTTGTTCGTGATGAAATTGTTAACAAATATATAATAACCTTAAATAATTGCATTGTTAGTTTTTTAAGTATATGGTTTAATATAATAAATAAGGTTACTGTACAGTTTATTATATTCAAACTCAGGTAACCATCATTTTGAAACCGACAGTAGGTACAGAAGGATTGACTGGATTCTGCAAAATGTATAGCGAATTGAGTGGTGTGGTGTGGTGAAGATATGAGGAAAAAAAGGATGTGGACATGACTTTATGGCAAGCAGTGCCAGATTATTTTAAAAGGAAAAAGGTACAGTTTTGATATAAATTAGCTAGAAATATTATTTCTATCAATGAAATAAATAAGTTGGTTAATGAGCTTACTTTGATTTTACTATGTTCTACGTTTTCTTGATTACCATAGTCTACAAACAAGACTTTGGCAGACTCAAACTCATTTTCATCAATATATCCTCGGTACCATACATTGTCTTCAGAGTACTGGGCAAGACAAGCAGTCTTGTCTTGTATAACAGGCATATCAACTGCTTCACCTGTTGAAAAATGTTACACATTTTGAAATAATATTTGAAAAATGTTACAATTTATTAGTGCGGTTTATCAATTAATACACCTTAAAACTAAGGATATTTAAAATTATTTTTAATTGAGGAGAAGTGGGGGAGAGGTAAATTTTACAATTAGGACATCTGTACAAGCATTCTGATACCTAGTAACTCTTAAATATATAAAACAGAAAAATATTGTTAACACGTTCAATTGAACAACAAATGTACAATGAAGTTGGAAGCAAAATAGATAACTAAAGAGTTCAAAACTGTGATACTGTTCTTGAATTGAAAAACAACCAAGTTATTCAAATTTGGTTAAATGACATGATACCTTAATTAACTTGTGAAGAACTACTTGCGAGGCATGTCCTTTATGTGAACATGTGCCTCTTCGTTCATGCCACGGGGGGTTGTGGACTGTTGAGACCAAGTTAATGTTAACTCTAAAATTGCCGCTCTACAGCTATTGGGTGAAGCGTACAAATAAATAGCGTCAACAGCCTCCCAATCACCTAGATATTCTTTAAGGGTCATGTGACACTAGGAGATGTTTTGTCCGACGAAATTAACCCTCCGAGTGATGATCATTTCACTCTTCAGTGATAGGCCATTTTCTGATATCGCGCAGAACTTTTTTTTTTAATTCATAAAAAATATAAAATATATCTGTAATATGACATGTTATATATCAAATTATTCACAATGAAATATAGCAAATGGTGATATAAAATAAAAACTTACAAAAATAACTTGAAAAATTAAGAACTACTGATGACCTTGACTTTTTTTACTTCAAAAATTGTTTTTGTTTTTGAGGGTATTTTACACTGCTTTTATGGCAACAAATTTCAAATTCATTATATAAAAAAGATGCACAATTTGGTTCTGAACACAAAAATATGAAACACTAGTAGTTTTTCTTCAACAAAAATTTTTTGTTGGCAATGTTTTGTATCAGCGTAAAAAATCAAATATTTGAAAAAATGTACTTTTTCAGCATTAAGTTCCATAAATTATTTATTTCTATGTTTGAAGAACATTATTTACAAAATTAATACTTCTTACTAACTAAATAAACACTATTTACAAAAATTATAACTTTATATATGTATTTACATAGAACTGTACTCATAAAAC
>JAQJVL010002797.1:0-80994 GCA_035578905.1 Stictocephala bisonia | reverse complement strand
AACGTATAAGACTCTTAAACAATTAACATTAGCATTAAATTAGTCAAGAATAATTTATAAATATTAAAAAGCCATATTATTATAATTAAATGATCCATGTACATTTACAACAGTATGTGCAAACTGAGACTGCGGTGCGGCAGGGACTGCAAATACGTTGACACTTTACTGCAATAAGTATATACGTATTTGCAGTCCCTGCTGCGCTGCAGGTCTCAGTGAGCACATACTGGTGTATGTGTACATGGATCATTTAGTTATGTACACGGTGTTTAGCGTCCTGGTGGGTCAACCTGCACTCTTATATTTTTTATGTTAAATTCAATATCTCCCCTACAACTTTGTTGCTGGTCTAACTCCTCTGACAAAACAATAAAAAAGTTAGCAGCCGACTAACTTTTTCTTGTCAAAATGAAAAACTACATAATTCTTTTAATGTTTACTTATTAATTGTAATTTATGTATAACATCTATTTAAGTGGGTTTTCACTTGAAAGTGTCCAGATGAGTTGTACTGTGAGCACGTTAAGTTTGAACATTTTAGCTCCGCAGTAAGTGTATTAAGTGTTGGTGTTATTGCCGGGAGAACATTGACGCGAGTGCAGTGTTTTCCGCCCGAGTCACAGACCAAGTTGGCGAATCTTGCCTCACATCCAATGCACACAGCATGTAGGCTATGCACCTATTTATATTCTGTACTCACTAAGGTAAACCCTTCCAGAGGCCTTTTGGCTCCTTCAGAAACTTTTATTATTTGTTGTACAAGCAGCAATAAAGGTGAATAAGAATATGTTCAAAAAATATTCATATAGGCCTACTGTTGGGTAAATATTGTATACAAAGAAAAATGGTCCACACTATAACTTATCTGTATGGATTTGTTGTCTTGTGCCAGTTGCAGTGACAAAGGGAAATTTTTATTGAACACATTATTTAACACACTTGTTCACAAACCGTGCAAATGGATGTCTGAAATATTAAAAGCCAAGTCACTTTAAAACCACTTTGAAAGGGATCAGCTGATAACCACCGGCTGTTAATTTGTCATTGGGCTACTAATTAATTACACTTTCTAAGGAATAGTCAGCTTTAGTTTGTAACAATGACTAAATTCGCTCATCTACACTCATTTGTTAGCCTTTTGAGTATATGCAATCCATGACTGTATTGTATGTTTTACTAACTGTTGTTCGATCAATACCAAAGTCCTCTGAAATATCACTCTGAAATCCCGGATCAGCAACGTAACGCAGAAATATTTCCATCCGCATTCTCGAACGTAGTGCTTTTCCTCTTGTTTCACCGCTTTTAGGCAAAAATTCATTGGTTAGAAAAGTTATACTTTCACTTTCAAAATGCATAAGCTGTTTGCACTTATCTACATCTAACTCCCGTCTATCACAATAAGTTTGTCTGTCCCTTACATGTATAAACACAGCTATCGTGGAGACAAACTCCTTAATGATTAAAAACTGAGTGTAGTCTCCGACATACTCAGAAAAATTGAGTTGTAACTAGGCTAAAAAGGTAGTGTTAGCTTTTTATTCACAGGCTAGCACTCAGACAACTGAAATTCTGATGTTATAACTAGATGTATAGTTGTATCTACTTTTTATTCACAACACTCATTACACTTATTTGAAATCCATATATGCCCATATCTTGACGATCGGCGTCTTAAGAATGAATTAATAAAAAAATTTCAGAATATGTTTATTAGTTATTTCGTTATACAAAATTTTCATAAACTAATTCAATTTTTTATATATAAGACTAAAAGTCTGTTAAAAAAGTAAATATAAAGATTAAAAGACAAAAACCATTTATAATCGTAATCTTAAAAGTGATTATTGAAGAGATTTGTATATTAAATAACTACTTAAAATATGATTTGAGTTAATTATATTTGTATAGCATAAAATAATATTGCTTCAAAACTACAATAGAAAACAAAACAAATACAGATATTTAGTTACCATACTCCTTTTAAAAAAGTTCTCAATTCTTAAAACAATATGATGAAGTAACTAACTTCTTTTTAAACTGTTTATCATTAAATAGATTAATTATTAATATCGATGAAAAAAGACAAAAATTATAATGAGATCTAAATTTCATTGAAGAAAAAGCTGTAAAATTTTAAAAATACATTATGAGAAAAATACCTGTTTTTACAATTTAGTAAGTTAATGATAGAAGTTTCTATCACACCTTTTTTTTATTACACACAGTTTTTTTTTGTATAACTTCCAAACTTGTCATGTGCCAGTAATTTTGCTTGACTTAATTTACTTGGATTATATTTTCATGGTAATGATGTATTTACTTTTTTAACTAGAGTAGGCTTTACACTTTTTTTTCTTTTGTGTTTAGAAAGAAGTGTTGATTCTAGTTTTAGTAAATTAAAAACACATAGCTCACAGAAATGTCAATCAATACATTTATAGGTAATTTTTTAAGAAACACCAAATCGCTCAAAATGCTTTATTATTCACTAGTAAGATCCAAGCTTGAATATGGCGCAGTAGTTTGGTCTCCGCATTTTGTGTATCTTATAGATACAATTGAAAGTATACAGAGGAAGTTTTTACGTTTTCTATATTATAAAGAGTTTGGTAATTACAATTACGTAATATCCTATTCAGAATTGTTAAACCTTTTTGAGTTACCAAGTCTCACTAAAAGGCGAAAAATACAAAACTTGTTGTACCTGCATAAATTGGTTAACGGGGTTATTGATAACCCACAACTGTTATCAGAGATTAATTTTGCAGTGCCCCGACGTAACTCTCGTAGCTGCCTCTTGTTCAGCCCTCATTTTGCCAACACAAACCTCGGGTATTACTCACCGATTAACACCATGTTAAGAACGTACAATATTTACTCATCGAACGTAGATATTTTTCATAATACATTGAAAAGCTTTAAAAAAATACTGCTTGTTGATGTGGACAGTTGACTAACTTACCTTCTTTATGAACTATGTATGTCACATCTGCAGATTTTAAATATGTAAATGTATGTATGTATGTAAGTATGTATGTATATATGTATGTATGTATATATATGTATGTATGTGTGTATGTGTATGTATGTATATATATATATTATGATTTACAAACCTGGCTTAGCAATTATGGTTTGAGTAATTTATTTAGAATAGTAATTTATTTAGATGATATATAAAAATTATGTGTTCTATATGTTAACTATTTTTGCATGTGTTTGTTGCTTTTTAAATAACCTATAAGCCAAATCTGATCTGATCTCATTGAAAATGGACTTTATATACATTTCGCTGCTGTTGTTGTTCATCGTTAAGATTTATTGAGTAGCATGCTGTAACTTGATTTATATTGTAATGCTGCATTGTAATTGGCATGAGCTGTTATGTAGCATGTAATAATAAATAAATAAATAAATAAATAAATAATCATATAACGGGTACATTATTTCTAAAAAAACTGCAACATTTTTAGTTAAAAACAGCAACTTGTTTTTTCAAATGCTTTCCAAAAGCCGTTTCCCTCCACGAAAAGTGCAAAACATTGGTTCCTTTTTGAATGATTTGGTCCGTAGGCATAATAACAATCATATCGTAACACCTGAAGTGTCAATGATAGATGAAGACCTATTCTAGTTGACCATAAGTTGTTTTTTGTAAAAAAATTAGTACTGTATTTTAATGCTTTTTTCACACTTGAATATGTGTAACTTTAAATGTCATTCTTGACAATTTAAAATTAAATACTCATAATAATAATAAACATGAACTGTACAGTAGAAATATAAACACATGTTTTGGCCTACTGAAGGTAACATTGCATTGCTACCTATACATATATAGCGCTGTTGACTTTCCAGCGGTAGCTTGGTAATTTGGAATACGGCTAGCAAACGGCCAACTCTGATCTGTTCTGCACTCTGATAGGCAGACCTTCCCCTACTTCCGGCTACCTTCCCTCCTCAGTCCCCACCCGCCTACTTCATATATTAATGATACTTTCCAAGACAAAGTTATGTCAGTGCTTTAAGAAAGGTAAAAAATCTTACATATATATAAGCCAAATACCACTGACTCATTCACTCATCACGAAATCTCAAAAACCCCCAAACGGATTTACACGAAATTTTAAAGGAAGTTAGCTTTTGTATCAAAGGGACCCACTAAGAAAGGACTTTTCTAAATTCTATTCCTTAGGGGTACAAACAGCCCCTCTAAATTTCCTTTTTTCCCTAAAAATAACATTAGGTTGATTTTAGTAAATTAATACATAAATAAATATACATAATAAACATGTTTATTTTGTATGTTTGACATCATTATATTGATGCATGCATTAAGAGTTTAATCTTCAGCTGATAAACAAAAACAAATGAATCGAACATGTTAAAAATAGGCTAAGTAATACTATTGGGTATTTACACTAATAAATATGTAGCATCGCAATTAGTGTGAGTGAGATAATGTAAATAAGTTTAATATTGTTATTTTACGTTATATTATTAATCTACTATTATTTGTAGTCAAAAATCACAGGCCGAGGTGTATCGAGTGCAGCGACAGTTGGGGTTGGCACGCGAAGCATGCAAAGGTGTCCCCTAGCAAGTAAATAAAAATGATCATTACCTTGTTATAATGATTTATAACAGAGAAGAAGGCAGGGCCCACTCACACCTCCCTCTTCCACCTGAATTCTAAGAGTTGCAATTTTCTATGTTTTAAATATGAATAGACTGTTAATTTTTGTTTGTTAGATGTATTTAAGATTTTTCTGATTTGTGTTTAGTTTTTATAAAGTGGTTTTTGTATTTCTTACTGTTCCTATTTTAGTTTTACTCTGATATTTAATTCATGTGAAATATTTCAGGCTTTTCTTAAGCCTTCATATATTTCTATATTACTCATGTTAAATTAAAAATATTTGCTGTATTTAGGTTTGCTTATATATACAGGTTTTCTGAAAAAGAATGCCCTGATTTTGAATGTATGTAATTTAAAAACTATTCAAGATATTTAAACGATTGAAACGTCAAATTGAAGAGGAAAGATCAAAGTTTTGTTTTCCGTGTGGCATGGGAGTGAGCGTTGACTTTGGCATGCGCAGAATTGCTGCGCAGTGACAGGCCGCCATTGCCACAACACGCCCGCCAGTCATCAGTGCAATGTTCACCACGCAACAGAAGGCACAGTGTGTTCTGTGGTATGCAGAATTGAAATCGTTTGTTAGTGTGAAGCGTCGGTTTCGAGTGACGTATCGAGGCCTAAATCTGCCCGATGACAAAGCAATTCGTCGCTGGTTTAACCAGTTTCGTGAAACCGGGAGTGTTTTGAAATGACACTCACCTGGCCGGCCAAAAACAAGTGATGACAAAGTCGAAGAAATCCGACAATCTTGCATTAGAAGCCCGAAAAAATCGACTGTTCGACGAAGCCTTCAGTTAAACATACCTAAATCGACACTCCACGATGTTATTAGTAAGAGATTGAGGCTCCATGCCTACAAAATTCAGTTAAGACATGAGATTAAACCCGCCGATCGCCCCAAGCGAACAGACTTTGCTACTTTTATGCTGAACGAAATTGATGACAATCCTAATTTTCTGAAAAGAGTGCTGTTTTCAGACGAAGCAACATTTCACACAAGTGGTGTTGTAAATCGTCATAATTGTCGTATTTGGGGTTCCCAACAGCCTAACATTGTGCAGGAACATGTACGCGATTCCCCAAAAGTGAACGTGTGGTGTGGGTTGCTGTATGACAAAGTTATAGGCCCTTTCTTTTTCGCCGAAAAAACAATTAATGGCATCATTTATCTAGATATGCTAGAACAATTTTTGTTTCCCCAAATTGACGATATTGAAGCACAAGGCGGTGAACGAGTAATTTTAATGCAAGACGGCGCGCCGCCTCATTACCTTCAATTAGTGCGCGATACACTGAACAACAAGTTTCCAAATGGTTGGATAGGCAGGGGTGTGCCCATTCCCTGGCCTCCCAGGAGTCCTGATTTGACCCCTTTGGACTTTTTTCTTTGGGGCTACGTAAAGAACATTGTTTATGCCGAAAAGATTCGGGACTTGCCACATCTGCAGTGCAGCGAATTTCGGCAGCGATCACTACTGTTACACCTGAGATGCTGCACAACACATGGCGAGAAATCGAATACCGATTTGATATCTGCAGAGGAACAAACGGGGCACACATCGAAACATATTAAGGTATGAGAAAAAACTTTGTTCTTTTCTCTTCAATTTGACGTTTTAATCGTTTAAATATCTTGAATAGTTTTTAAATTACACCCATTCAAAATTAGGGCATTCTTTTTCGGAAACCCTGTATATATATATTTTTTTTTTTCTTTTTGTCATATGACGATAGATTCAGATCACAAGAGTCCATAGTGGTTATATTCACAGTACATTCAAAACATACTCACTAATATCTCAATCCTTGCCCAATTAGTTGAAATATTCTGTGATTTAAAAAAAAATCCAACTATGTTTATTAGGTGGCTTATGAGAAGGATAATCAATGATTATGAAAATATAAACAACCGAGTGGAGCAAGATTGTGCTGAACAAAGAGCAGCAATAGAGGCAACTCGTCAACAGTGGCGTAACAAAAACTCCCTAGAAGATCTTCAAACCGAAGTTAATGGAAATCCTTTCAAGCCCATACACACTCTGCTGGTAAAGTTGCTTTCACTAGTATTTCCAGATTTATATCTAATTCACTCTATTTGTTGTTGGATTGTTTTTTGATTGCTATAGTTTTATAAAGCAGAGTTCATTAATAAAAGTATATAGTGTAGTATAAAATTATAAGATGGCTATGTAAACATGCTCAGGAAGGTAGGCTTGGTGAAGTAGGGACACCCAAGTCACGGACGATGATGTCATTGAGATGGAACTGGCCTTTACTAGCATTACTTACTTACTGCTGGGGCGTCATGTCATTTGATTCTTTACTTTGTAGATAGTTTTTTCTGAGTATTTAGATACAGTAGTTAAAATTGATTTAGGCTTATAATTTTGTATATCTAATTTGTCTCTTTTCTTGAGTTTGGGATATATGAGTAGGATTTTCACTGATTACTAAGTGTTTATTATTCAGAATTATCCAGAGCATTAATGGTACTGAGATTTCATCTTGACAAAATTTGAGTACTTTGTTGGATATATTGTCTATTTCAGCTGTATTATTTTTGTGTGGAAGTTGTTTGAAAATATGTTGAACTGAATTTGAGATATAGGTATAAATTTGTTTTGGAGAGGTTGGTTAGGACAGTTATTATCGTATTAAAGTATTGTGTTTATATTATCTTGTGCATTATTTACTAACTGTTCTCTCTGTTAGACAAAAAAGTTATCAAACAGATTAAAATATTTTGTCGATTACTGATAGATTGATGACTGAATTTCTGTTTTGTCTTGTTTGGCTGTTCGATTACTAATGTTCCACACCACTTTATTTTTATTACTAGTTGTTTTATCTTATTATTTACATAATCTGTTTTTGATTTTTTTACCCGAAGATCATAAGTTTTTTAATACAGTTGAAGTTGGTTTTATCAATGCCACTAATAACACAATATTGTGATAGTGTAAAACAAGAAATGTGAGATAGCCAAAATATTCAAAATTATATATAATTTCAAGAAATGTGCACGTAATATATCATGTAGGCAAAAATAAAAGTACTGTACTACGATAACTGAAAGCAATACGAAAAGCTAACAATTGGTTACCATGGAAACACAAAATTTCCTTAAAATTTTGAATGAACACTACAGAGTTCATATATATTTTTAAATGTACGTAAAAGCATGCTCTATCAAATACAAACACTCTTGCTCGATCAAACAAAAACATATAATCGATTAATAAACACGAATAATTTAATGTGAAAGATTCAGTAGAAAACCGTGGGTCACATAGCAAAGAAGGCAAAGAAAATAATCTTAGGGATCAGGGTACAAAATGGCTGACTGTGAACATATTCTTTAAATAGTTTCCAAATTAATTATGGTATTTGTGTAAAATAACAATAGTTGTATTTTTGAAAACTTACCATATTGGAATCCAGAAGTTGTGTAAGTTGTTTTATAACATAATTTCAACATCTTTTATGTGAATAACACTTTTCAATGCATAATCAATGTCCAGAAACTGTGCATACTATTTTCTATTATTTTCAAGTCAATTCCAACTGTTTATAAACATTTATGTACCACAAAGTGATTAGTTGTCCTATTTGAAACATTTTTACAAGAAATTAAGATCAGCAAGAATTTCACATTATTGAAGGTTAGGCACACTAACTGCTTACATTGGACGAACCTAGTAATAATTACTGAATATCCTGTATTACCCTTTCGATGCCGGGCATTTTTTCCCTTGGTATGCGAGAAATGCCGGGGGTATTTTTAGTGAATATACATAGTTTACGTTATTTTGTTCTAACTTTGTTATTTTTCAATATATTTTCATAATTATTTTTTGGTTTTTCTTGTTTTGCAATACTCTTTTTACTACTTATATATTTTCTTAAATAAAATATTGGTTTTAATTTGTAAAATCAACTTTTTTTAAAATTAAAATTTTTTTTTTATTTTTCAATTTTGAAACTTTTCAGACCATAAAAAAAAAATACTAGGACTATAAAAGTGACTTTATTTGAAAGAACATTTAATTACTAACATGCATACCAAATTTCAAAGTCTTACCTTGAAAATCCCAGGATTTATCATAATTTTTTTCGACAGTACAAAATCACATATTTGTCACACTTGAGCGATTATTTCAAGTGTGACAAATATATTTCAACAAACGCATATTTCAAAGATGTTTAAAACACTTTTTCTGAGAACTATAATCAATTCTCAACAGATTGGTACCGTCCGTATATGTGGCATATTAACGAAAATGCCTTATAAAAAAAAAAAATTACGAGCGGTCCGAGATATCGGACCGCGGCATTTTTAGCATAACTACCGCTGTCCAATATATCGGACAGCGGCATCGAAAGGGTTAACAAAGCAAAGCATATTGTGTACATCAGCATGACCCATTGTGCTGCAGAACCAGTAACTATCTCTCAACCTGAGCTAGTTGAGATGTTAAAACAACTTTAACATAAAACTGATACTACTGCTGCAGAACCAGTAACTATCTCTCAACCTGAGCTAGTTGAGATGTTAAAACAACTTTAACATAAAACTGATACTACTGCTGCAGAACCAGTTACTATCTCTCAACTCTGACTAGTTGAGATGTTAAAACAACTTTAACATAAAACTGATAATACTGCTGCAGAACCAGTTACTATCTCTCAACTCTGACTAGTTGAGATGTTAAAACAACTTTAACATAAAACTGATACTACTGCTGCAGAACCAGTAACTATCTCTCAACCTGAGCTAGTTGAGATGTTAAAACAACTTTAACATAAAACTGATACTACTGCTGCAGAACCAGTAACTATCTCTCAACCTGAGCTAGTTGAGATGTTAAAACAACTTTAACATAAAACTGATACTACTGCTGCAGAACCAGTTACTATCTCTCAACTCTGACTAGTTGAGATGTTAAAACAACTTAAACATAAAACTGATACTACTGCTGCAGAACCAGTTTCTATCTCTCAACTCTGACTAGTTGAGATGTTAAAACAACTTTAACATAAAACTGATACTACTGCTGCAGAACCAGTTACTATCTCTCAACTCTGACTAGTTGAGATGTTAAAACAACTTTAACATAAAACTGATACTACTGCTGCAGAACCAGTTACTATCTCTCAACTCTGACTAGTTGAGATGTTAAAACAACTTTAACATAAAACTGATACTACTGCTGCAGAACCAGTTACTATCTCTCAACTCTGACTAGTTGAGATGTTAAAACAACTTTAACATAAAACTGATACTACTGCTGCAGATACTATAAACTTACAATCACAACATAAGATACAAGAAATTAACAAGAGGAATAATATTTTATAAAAGAAAATAATAGAAATAATAGTTTACTGGGTAGCTATACTTACTATACTGTGCAGTATCGGTCATTACTACCCAACGGTTCAACTCTACTGGGTTATCATTTCATCTTTCAACGTATTTTAAATCTTAACAGTTTAAAGATAATTTAATAATCAGTATTGTTCAGTACTTATATTTTAAGGTTTCTAATACCATTTAATGTGTTAACACTTTAGCATTAAGAAATAGTTTTTAAGCCAAGAGCTCATTTTAAGTTGTCTTATATTTTAATTTGAAACATCTCAACAGAGAAAGAGAGAGGGGGATAATGCTTTCGAAGCGACATAAATCAGGCGATATGACGTAGTCAGTCGTATTGAATCTGATTGGTTGGAACGCACTGTTCTAAAAACGGTTTTGCATCGACGCGGGGTTTACGCCACCCCAGTCTGGTAACGTCCCTGTCACAGCGCACTTTCAGTGCACACTCTTCTCTAATTTACATAATTTCTCTCTTTTGGAGGCCCTCTGCCTCGTTTTGTCTCTATATTTTATCCCTAAATCTCTATTAACCACTCTTAAACGTCTTTAATATCTCTTGTAAATTCCCATTGTAATCTGTGCTTCAAGATCTTCTAGAACTTCCTTGTGCACGCTTCCGTGGCAGATGAACATTGCGAAAAGCGTTCTATCGCGATTCGTGTCAAGAAGACTCAAGACGAAATGAAGTGAGAACTGTCGTTCGTTGCGTTTCCCTCCATTGCACCAGGACATTGATGGACCTTGCTACCACCTCACCAACGGTTGTCTCCGGACCTTCCCTCATCTAATTGGAATATTGGACAAGGTACTGTTCCATCATTTCATGTGTGTAACTTTATTTATTTTTGTAAGCATCAATATATTGCTCGACACTTTGTCCCATTTTGTAACAACAAATTATCCACAAACTCTCTCTATAGACATTAATTTTTTGGGCGTTTTTTAATATAAAATTCCCTGGTCCTTCGAATCAATTTAGATATAAATATTTAATTTTTCTCATCTCTCCTTTACCGCTCATGTTTTGGTCATTTCGAACCGGATTTCTAGGATACAGTTCTTTGGAAATACAGAAACTCTAATTTGTGGATATTAGAAACGCACGATTCACTTCAGTGTTCGCCATTTGCAATTGCCTTTCCTTGTAGTTTGCGAAGACTCCGCCCCTGGCCCAATACCAGGCGTACTGCTTACGAAGAATCACGAACATCTCCGAAGCGTGCCGATTCGAGGTAGCAGCATTGATTTTTGCATTTGTTAGTGGATTTAACCCCTCACTCTCTCTCTGGCTGTCTGCAGCACATCCGCTCTATAGCGCATGCGCTGATAGTTGTCAACTTGTTTGTTTACTTTATTGACAGTGTGCTACTCACATACCTTGTGGTAGTCACAGGCATTAGTCAGTGCTTCTCATTATAAGGATTTTAGCAATGGTTAGTTAATTCATTTATGTGTATAAACTTAGAAATATAAAATGAATTAAATGTGAATAAGCTCATATATATTTAATCTTAAATTAAATTATTATCCTTTATTCTACTTTTCTAATTAGCATTTGAAGGCTAATTAAATACAAAAGGCGTTTTATATGGCTTTTTATTGTACAATATATTGCTTTTTCATTCCGTTTTTGTGAGGTCAACTATTGTCTTTTACTGTGTACAGTCAATTAGCCTAGTTTATGTCGTTTTTGGTAAAGCAGTTAAGCTTTATTAAATACACATTTCTCTGCTAGGGTAAATAAATTTTTGTTTGGCTAATTACCTAAATTACCTAATTCATATTTATTGTATTTTTGCTGAACTAATAATTAATTAACTAACTATACATAACTAGTTTTGTACACTCTCTCTGTAATAAGCAAGAATTAGCTATTTATCATGTCTCTCTCTAATGTATTATTACCATAAGCTTATTGGAAGCTAATTAACTAAAAATAATTAGTTCTCTGATCTCTCATTGAAAATAAAATTTATACTTTTTCCTTGCTCTCTGGTGTTCATACACATTGCTACTAACAAATTTAGCTATCAAAGCAAAGTTCTCAATGGAACCAATCAAGACTGCAATTGTTATAACATTGCAGATTAAGCTTACCTCACACTTTGAATCTATTCTGGTGTTTGTTTATTGTTCTTATTGCAAAATGATTTGTGATGTCTCTGCCGATATTTTAATACTGTAGTAAGTAAGTCAAAATAGATATAAATAAAATATGGAAAAATGTATTTAGCGACTTAGTGCTCTACTCACAATAGTGTCTTGTATTTCATATCTACATTTAATTTTGTTTTACTACTTACTGTATCTGAAAAATTCAAAATGGCTCCTAAAGTTTCTGATTTCAAGGCGGCTCTCTATACTCGTCTTACAGCGTTAACTAAAGCGCGCTTCGCTAAAATAAAAACTCAAGTTGAAGAATTCGCTACGCAAAAGGAGCTTCTTACGCCTGCTCAACTGAAGAGCTTATCAACAGTCTCTAATGAAGTCAAGAAAAAGAAAGCTGATTTTGAGGCTAACCTGCAACGAGCCTTAAATCTAACAGATGATGAGGCCATTGAAGACGAAGTCTTAGCAGAAGATCAGGACTCTATTAACGATGTCTACGCCCATATTTTGGGTATAATCGAAACGCTACTTCCAGTCGAAGAACCCAAAACACCCTCGGCTTTGAGTGACGTCAGTATGACTCCTCAGGTCTCTAGTGTCTCTCAGGTCCGTCTGCCAAAATTAGAGTTACAAAAATTCTCGGGCGATCTTCTGACTTGGACTTCCTTTATCAATTTATTTGATACAACCATTCACCGTAATGCCAGTCTTAGTGCAGTAATGAAGTTTCAGTATTTACTGAGCGTTTTGAGCGGCGAACCCTTAAACCTAATTAAAGGACTCAATCTAACCTCTGCTAATTACTTAATAGCATACGATCTCCTACGGGATCGCTACCATAATTCCCGGAGGTTACAAACTCTCCATTTGAACCAGTTACTGGACCTGCCTCAAATCAGTGCACCAGAACTCTCCGCCCCTCTCGTGGCCTCTGGCTCGTGTTACCGCCGTACACCCAGGGACTGATAGTGTTGTGCGTGTGGTGGACTTACGCACTTCAAATGGACACCTTACTAGACCAGTGGTAAAGGTGTTTCCTCTGCCCACTGACTAAAATCTCTTTTCTAGTTCCGTGCCCCAATCTCTAAACATTGTGTGGTGTGATTTTCTATTGTGTGACTTTGTTGTTGAAGCCTACAATGCTTCAAGGGGGCCGGAATGTTCAGTACTTATATTTTAAGGTTTCTAATACCATTTAATGTGTTAACACTTTAGCATTAAGAAATAGTTTTTAAGCCAAGAGCTCATTTTAAGTTGTCTTATATTTTAATTTGAAACATCTCAACAGAGAAAGAGAGAGGGGGATAATGCTTTCGAAGCGACATAAATCAGGCGATATGACGTAGTCAGTCGTATTGAATCTGATTGGTTGGAACGCACTGTTCTAAAAACGGTTTTGCATCGACGCGGGGTTTACGCCACCCCAGTCTGGTAACGTCCCTGTCACAGCGCACTTTCAGTGCACACTCTTCTCTAATTTACATAATTTCTCTCTTATGGAGGCCCTCTGCCTCGTTTTGTCTCTATATTTTATCCCTAAATCTCTATTAACCACTCTTAAACGTCTTTTAATATCTCTTGTAAATTCCCATTGTAATCTGTGCTTCAAGATCTTCTAGAACTTCCTTGTGCGCGCTTCCGTGGCAGATGAACATTGCGAAAAGCGTTCTATCGCGATTCGTGTCAAGAAGACTCAAGACGAAATGAAGTGAGAACTGTCGTTCGTTGCGTTTCCCTCCATTGCACCAGGACATTGATGGACCTTGCTACCACCTCACCAACGGTTGTCTCCGGACCTTCCCTCATCTAATTGGAATATTGGACAAGGTACTGTTCCATCATTTCATGTGTGTAACTTTATTTATTTTTGTAAGCATCAATATATTGCTCGACATTTTGTCCCATTTTGTAACAACAAATTATCCACAAACTCTCTCTATAGACATTAATTTTTTGGGCGTTTTTTAATATAAAATTCCCTGGTCCTTCGAATCAATTTAGATATAAATATTTAATTTTCTCATCTCTCGTTTCCCGCTCAAGTATGTTATAGAAGAATTTGTAACTGGGAGCTTATCATTGATAAATGAATGATTTGTTGTAGGATGAATATTAAATCAAATTTATATCAACAGTCTCTCTGACAAACAGGAGTTTCTAAATTCCATTTGAAAATCGTTTACTGATTACTTAAATTTCAGTATGGTTGGTCTATTTTAATATCAACACACAAAAAACAACTTGTGAATTTTGTTTTTATAATTGTTTATCATAAGACTGATATTAATACAAACTATCAATAGATAACAGAAGTAAAGTAAAACCAAAATATAAAGTCGGAAAAAGAATGTTTGCCAAAGTTAAAGGACATCCATCATTGCCAGCTATTATCGATGGTCTTGTAATTAATTCAACATTACCAAAATACAGCGTTTCTTTTTATGGCACTAAAGAAACAGCTGTAGTAAGAGAAATTTATATTTCACCATTTCTAGAAAATAAAACTAGATTCAATAAAACGTCAAACAAAAGGTTTTTAAGTACAATGAAAGAAATTGAGTTAAGTTTTAATAAAGATAATTCTAGAAATAAACTTGTATTGGAATGCATTCATCACTTATTTGTGACTTTCATATTGAAGGAAATCCTTCAGCTTCAAGTAGTCTTCTCTACTTTGCTGAGAATTCTCCCCTAATACAGAAAACCTTGTTATAAAGAACTGTTTTACAAAGGGTAATAATGACTATACATTAAATAATAGGTCAATGGCAATTAACGTTACTAAAAAAATGAACTAAATCAAGCTGATAAAACTGAAAAGTGTTAAGCAAAGACTTGTTAAATTTCTTGATGTGCCTTTGCTTAACAAGTCCCAGAAATCAGTTGAGCAAAGGCACATCAAGAAATTTAATTAGTCAATAGATACTAATTAATTAGTGGCTCACAGATAATTCTTTTAAGAGATACTATATCCTACTAACGTCAGAAATGATTAGTAGTGAGAATGTTATTTTGATTGAACCAGTTATCTCACAGGCATTAAAATAATTTTAGGACATAGATTATCTCATAACTGATTTCAATTTATCAAAACAGTAATTTATTCTCTTTCTAATAAATGACCCTCCTGCCAATGATCCTCCTGGAGGCTCTGGCTCACATTGGGGCCTGCTGAGTATAAAAAAATAGGTTATTTTCATTTTGACTCAACTAAATCTGTAAACCTTCAACATGACCTGAAAACTGCTCAAAAACTAAACCAACATTTGTGTATCACAACTGACGTTGATATCTCTAGTGTACCGATTCCCAAGCAAAAAAATGGATATGATTGTGGAGTATATTTAGTGCTTTTCACAGAAATAGTTCTACAACTAATTAGAAGAAAAATACCATGTGATTGTTGGAAAAATACTTTCCTGAAGTTACTGAACGAGAAATAGCAAACTAAAGTTTTCAACTGGCTATGTTATGCAGTAACATTCATTTAAATATAAAAAGTAATATAATTGAAAAAGATATGTTGGAGCCCATACACATATCTGGCCGAATAGAAAGAAACATGGTTTCAAAAAAACATGTTTTTTTGAATCGCATACGAAATGTAAAGATTTACTAAACACGGAGGAAGAAAATGATGCAATATCTATTAACAAAATAATACAAACAAATAAGAACACTTGGACTCAAATTAATAGAAATAAGCATGGAACTTCTATGAATGAAACAGCGAGTTAATCAAACTTACAAATAAGTATGACACATTAAATTCAGAATGTTTTGAGAGCCATGTTGAAACTTTGGAAAGTTGTTTAAAAAGCAATAACCTAAAATATAGAACAGAAACAAAGAGAGTAAATAGAAAACATTGAATGTACAGAAACAAAACTATACATCATCAAACCAAAAATTATAGCAAGAAATGTCAAGATATACTCTCAGCACCAGACTATTTTGGAAATGATGAACCTTCAAAATGCTCTAAACAAACCTTACATCCAGCCATTTTCTTTGACAGCCAAGGGCGAAACATACGATAAAATCTTGAAAAAATATGTCCTGATATAAAGACAATTACAAATATCATGCCCAATGCAAAGTTTGAGCATTTAGTAGATGCAGCTTTAAAATCCACAGTAAGTGATGCTGTCTTGCTCTTCTTGGGAGGTACTAACAATGACTTTGAACTATCTACAAACGCCTTAAAGATTCACTGACTTTATTGGGTAACAAATGTCCAGTCCTCCTATGCACAATTCTGAATTGTTATGACTTACAGGCTTCTGACCCAATTAACACCAAATTTAATTTAATAAACAATTATATTAAAGAATTGGCTGCTCGAATAAAATCGACGTATATTATCGAAGTAGACAAACTGAAAAGATATCATCATACATTCCAGGGTTTACACTTGAATCGATTTGGCAAGATAAAACTCACCAAGCTAATTTTAGAAACTTTGAACATAGTCTTTTCTAAAACATTCAGCTCCAAAAACATAAATATTATTGTTGGAAAATTGAAATATGCAATTAAAAAGTACCAGTATGACACTTCCGTTGCATTTGCTCACTGCATTTCAGGTGATTTTGGACATGTAAAGCAGATGAGTGTGGGTGTTGCTAAAATGTTTAGAAGTGATTTTGGTAAACCAAAACTCTCAGAGTGCTTTGCTAAAAATTTGACTTTTCAAGGTTGCAAAAATGGGATCTCAATTACGATCTTGTAATCAAAAATAAATACTTTCACAAACCCACAATTCATAGTTATGACGATGCTTTTAATTCATTAATACAACACTTCAAATCAAAAAAGTTCATGAGTCTGATATGCTCTCTGCTTGGTTGTACGTGTGATGGAATATCACTTCAAAAATTTGTTAAAAATATTGTAAACTTTCATAGTGAGACCGCAACCTGTGTAAATATAATTATTTTTGACAAACAAACAAATGGCAAATAAAAAAAATTGTTTCATTTTTGTAAAACTGGTTTCATATCTTACAAAGGAAATTGAAAGAATATCCACTGAAAAACAGGCATCCTCTGTTTTAAGTGAAAATAAAACCTTATCGACATCTGGGAGCCACCAGGAACATACTACGCATCAGATCTCTCAGAGAAAAATTTCCACTCCAGTCACTTGAGGAGAAAAATTACAGGAAAAGTTGAAGAGCAGCCAATGTACTTCACCTATATATCAGTTAGCACCAGTGGTACGCCCTGCTTACTCCTTCCAGTGTCAGAGTTGTGAGTGGCCTTTCTGTGGAAAAATCTGATTGCTTTTCAAGTGAAAGTGAAACCTGTGAGAGTGAAGGTAGTTTTTTAGAAATAAGAATGATACCATCTCCACTGAATCATGTTTAAAAAGAAATGTTATATTAGATCAGTATAATCTTAACACTAGAAACACAAGTAAAGTAGAACATTGTCTTAAAGAGGTAACTATCAATAAAGATGTAGAATATCTTATGCATATTAACATTCAGGGAGTGAAAGGAAAAATAGACGAAATAAATTTAATTTTGGATAATGTTAACAATGTTTCATTCTTATGTTTAAATGAGCACAAATTTAAAATAAATAATAGTTCACTTTTGAGTAGTATAAAAAAGTGTTCTGTTGCTGATATGTATACAAGACAAATTGACTCTTGTAGTGGAGGGTCAGCTATTCTTTTACTTGTTGGCAACATTTATCAATTTAAAATTAGAGATAACCTAAAGTTCCCAAATGAAGATTTAATTTTTTAATTTTCTATTGTCAAGCTGACTAACCTTCTTGAACCAGTGCTCATAATATCTGTATAGGGTTCCATATTTTTGTATACATTGAAACCGTATTTATGTAAATTATCCAAACTAGAAAAATATAAGGTACAAATTTATATGTCATGTAATATAAATGATTTGGGTGGTAATAGTAATTTTGTATACAATTTTACCAGCATTTTAAATAGACATGGTTTTGTTATAAATTTTATGGACATAACCTCAAGAGCTAGTGGTACGTATTTTATTTGAATCAATAGTAAATACTCAACTTAAAATTATTTAGCTTCTAACAATTTACTTTCTGAAAATCAAAATGGTTTTCGCAAGCACTATTCCACCAGTTCAGCTTTAATATTACAGCTTCATTTGGCTCTTGACAGTTCTAAATGTGCAGTGTCAATTTGCTGTGAGCTGTCAAAAGCTTTTCATTGCATCATGTTGCAAAAATTGAAAAGATATGGTATTATGGTTTAGAATTGGATTTGTTTAAGAGTTACTTATTAAACAGAAAACTGTAATAAGAAGAAAAAATATAAAGTTTGGTTCACTGAGTCAAGATCAGGAGTCCCCAAGGGTAAATTTTGGGGCCAATCTTTTTTACTTCATATGTAAATGATTTACCATCAAATGTACAAACAAAAACAGTTTTGTATGCAGATGACACCACTGCAATTATTTTGGAGGAAATTATAAAAAATCTCAAAATTAAAATATAAAACCATGAATGAGCTGGGCAAGTGGTTCAGTGCAAATGGTATGACTATGAACAGATAAAAAACAAGCCTCATTCCTTTTTATAGCAGAACTGCTAAAATTGAACCTAAGAAATGGTTTAGGATGGAGATTAAATAATCCGCTTAAATCAAGCTAACATTTTAGGAGTATATCTTGATGAACACTTAACATGTTTTCACCATATAAACGTGTTATCAAAAAAATTATATTCAGTCTGTTTTAACATGAGCTGCTTGGCCAACATCTTAAGTTTGGAAAATAAATTAATGCAGTGGCGGCTCGTCAGGGACAGCAAGTACAGCCCGGTGTACAGGTTTTCACGCTTTAGAAACAGTAAAAACTGTCATATATTATGCTACTATCCTCACACTCTTTATGAAATTGTTTGATCAATTAGTATGTTTTTAATTAATATAAAACAATATAATAGTTAATTACCGTTAAGTGACATTCAATTATACAGATTGCAATAATAGTATTTGCTCATGAAGTAGCGCGGGTTAGGCTAGAAATGAAGGTCGGGGCCCAGACTAGAAAGAGGCGGTTAGGCTGTCCCTGTTTATTGGTTGCCATGACAATGGAGTCGAACGGACATAAATTTTCGTTATGACTGTACCTTGTGGTAGGGATGAGGTACAGACGAAACCCTCGCCAGTAATTCTGGCTGCAGTAGAGTAGCCGATGTTTACCGATCGCATACGAATGTTCTCCCGATCACTACTAGGCAGCGTCATGCATCGATGTTCGCTTGCATTTTAGGTTAGCTCTCCTCCTCCTATTCTCTGTGTAAGAAGTGAAGTGCACTGACTTGTGCTAGTTTAAGCCTTGTTATTTAAAATAGTGTAAATAGCTTGATGTATAAATGTTGAGTATCTCTGTCTGTTTTACATCAACACATAAATATACCATAATTGGTTTTTTTATAGTAATGAATGTTTAAAATATTATGTTTCCATTCAAATTCCGTTCCATATTTAATTGGTCTTTCAAAATGTAATAATATAACTGCTAGCTAATCGTAGTTAAATAATTAACCACCTAAACTAACGAAATATTAAATTATTAAAATATAATTTTTAATTTTTTTAATTTCTTCGTGGAAAAATAATGTTTAAGCCTTAAGTGGTTTGTTTTTAATCTTCCGTTTGTACGGTAATGTACACAATAAAATAATTGTTCACCAAATTTTCAAGTAACTTATCTTTCTAATATTCAGTTTACGATATTTGTATTGTTGGCCTTTTTCCTACTGTTTTGGTTTATAGCCACCACTGAATTAATGATATAGTCAATAGTCAATAGTCAAAAATCTTTATTCATATTATGCACAGGGTGTACAATGAATAGTGTCATAGTTGTTCATATGTACAGTATATAACACAATATACAATATAAAACAACGTTATATTACCCTTAGTAATAACAGAAAATAAACTTAATTAAGAATGTAAAATCTAGAGAGGGGTGGAAAGTTCTTCTGTGGAATAAAGTGCTCTATTTATTAAATAATCTTTTAGTTTATTTTTAAACCTGAGATCTTTTTCATCTTTAATATTTTTTGGAATGGATTTCAAAAATATGTTACCAATGTATGTAGGTTTCTTTTCGAAGAATTTTAATCTGTGGTCTTGGAAAAACTCATTCCTTCCTCTGGTACCGTAGGCGTGAGTGGGCAATCTATTATTGAGGTTCGAGTTTTGGAATTTTGCGGTGAGAATGGTTTCAAAAATATATTGACTGTATACCGTAAAGATTTTTAGATTTTTAAAGTGGTCCTTCACCGACTCGTCAATTTTAAGTTTTAACATAATACGTATAGCTTTTTTTTGTTGTTTTAAAATACTTTCTAAATTAATTTTTTTTGTTGACCCATAAAGTGCAATACAGAATGAAATGTGAGAATGAACATGAGCAAAATAAATATTTTTTAATGTCTTTAAATCGCAAATATAACTCATTCTTCTTAACGCATAGATTCCAGAATTTAATTTACTTAACAGTCTATGTATATGTTCATCCCAATTTAAATGTTTATCTATAGTTAATCCTAGAAAATTTACAGTACTTTTCATTTCAATGTGATTTGATTCATAAGTTACTGTAAGCTCATTCGGTCTCCTGCTTTGTGCAGTTTTAAAATTCATCATATTTGTTTTATTAGTGTTTAAGACTAAATTGTGTAATTTAAGAAAAGATCCGATGTTTTTTATTTCGCCACTGGCACAAATTTCAGTTTCCTCTAGGGTCTTTGTTGATACTACCAGATTTGCATCATCGGCATATAAACAGAGGTTACTTTTTGTTTTATGCAATAGTGTGTTACCCATACCCACCAAGTAACAGAGGAAGAGAAGAGGCCCTAAAATAGACCCTTGGGGTACACCAAATTTTAAATTTTGAATCTGCGATGAGGTTTTGATAATTTTATTGTATTTTGACAAAAAAGTTATTTCTACATATTGTGGTCTGTCAGAGATATAGGATCGGAACCAATTAAGGGCGTTTTCTGCCACTCCAAGAAATTGTAACTTTTCTATTAGCCTATCATGTTTAACACTATCAAATGCTTTGGATATATCCATAAATAAGCCAATTGTATGGTTTCCTTTGTCAACTGAATCAATAATCGATTCAACAAATGATATAGCAGCACTCGTTACTGATCTCCCTGATCTAAAACCATGCTGCTCTTTATCCAGTAAATTATATTGTTCTAAGAATTCTAAAAATTGTGAATACACTGCTTTTTCATAAATTTTTGAAATAACAGGTAATACAGATACTGGTCGATAGTTGAGAATATTATTTTTATCATCTTTTTTGTGTATGGGTATTATTTTTGCTAGTTTTAGTTGAACTGGAAATATACTTGAAACAAAAGAAGAATTTTTTAAATGGCATAAAATTGAACTAAGATTAGTTTTCACAGCCTTAATTACTGAGGCTGGAACTTCATCTTTACCACTGGAGTTTTTATTTTTTAATGATTCTATAATTCTTTCCACCTCTCTTTTGTCTATAGCTCTTAAATAAAATTTTGGCTTTATCAACTGGTCTCCATGAACATTTTCATCTAGGGAAAAATTTACATTTTGACTTATACCTACATCTTTTACAACATCTATAAAATGATTGTTAAATACATTTGCTATTTTCTCAGGGTTTGTAATAATTTCTGTCCCCATTTTCAGAGCAGTAGTTTTATATTTTTCCTTTTCTTTTTTTGCTCCAACTTCTGAGTTAATTAGCCCCCATATAGTTTTTTGGACATTACTTGAATTGTTAACTTTCTTTTGGAAATATTTTGATTTAGCTTGATTTATTTTATACTTACAGTCCTTCTTTGCCTGATTCAGTTTAATTTTCAAATCTCTACTTTTGTATTTTCTATAATCATTGATTAGGTGAATAATGTTTCGTTTTTCTGATTTAAGTTCTTCTGTAATCCAATTACTCATTTTTTTCTTTTTTGTTATGAGAGTTTTAGGAAATGCCAGGTTAAAGTAGTAAGAGAACAAATTGTGAAAATTATCATATTTTTTTCCTACTGGGGCAAAATATACCTCATCCCACGTTTCTTTTGATAGCAATTGTGAAAAGTATTTTAAATTTTCTTGCGAAAACTTTCGTAGTTCTTGTTTTAAAGGTAAACTTTCTTTTTTGATTGAATCTTTTGATTTTATTTTCAACAATTGGCCATCATGATCCGATAAGCAAGTTATTAGACCCTCTACCCTAATAAAACTAGAGTCAGTATTTTTTATTAAAAAGTTATCTATTGCAGTTTTTGAGTGTTCAGTTACTCTGGTAGGAAAATTAACCAAGTACTTCATATTTTGACCCCTAAGTGATTCTTTAAATGTTCTATGTTTACCATCATTCTTTAAGACATCAATGTTGAAGTCGCCCCCTACTATTATTTTATCAAAGCTTTTACTGAAATATTCTATAAGAAGACTTAACCTATCCAAAAATATGTTGTAATCTGAATTTGGGGATCTATAAACTCCAATAACAACCATTTTAAATGTTGCTGTTGTATAAATACATGCACAGTACTCAAATTGCAACTCCTCTCTTAATCTAACATCTAGAGAGGTAGGCACAGTCACCTGTCTGATATCAAAACCTTCCTGTGATAATATCATTACTCCCCCTTTGGAGTTATTTTTCCTACAAAAACTAGTTTTTATTATGTAATTTTCTATATTGATTCGTTCAATTTCCTCTTCTTTTGTATCATGTTCAGTTAGTATAATTATATTTGGTTTTATTTCCTCTAAAATGATTTCCAATGCATTTAATCTAGATGGAAGGTGTTGTATATTTTGGTGAAAAATTGTTATGAAACATTTGTGTTGGACTATGTTTTTGGATTTGTTGTGGAAACAGGAAAGTTTAAATTCAAACCAGGCGACTGTGTCACATCACTCTCTTTGGCAGACGCACAAACACTATCACCACTGCTCTGCTTTAGTGCCTCACTATAAGAGAGGTCACCAGGAATCACCAAAACTTGATCTCCATCACTCTGTTCTGGTACTGCAGCCGGAAGATCCTCCGAGTTTGATGAACTGGTGTCTGCAGAAGTGTAGTCTTGCAGGGGATGTGTTTGGCACTCTTTTTCCTTATCTACAAATAATACATCAGGAGCTGTGGTTTCTTGAAGATTGCTCTCGCTGCCATCTATTGATCTTGATAGTGTTCCTGGATTATGGGTAATTGCAATTAAGCTCTCCAATTGTTTATTAAAGATGTCATGGGGTACTCCCCTCCTTAACTTTCTATACGAGCTTTGAACATAAGATACAATTGTAACTCTTGCATTTGTGTATTTCTGGAACTTAACCATATTACTAACAAAGTGAACTAAATCAACATTGTCCCGTACACATCCGATGGGTGAACATATGAGATGTTTAAGTCCTCTCATCCTAAAGTTTTCAGCCATGTCCCGGAAAGCCGCGTCGTAATCATAACCAGTCGGTTTACTAAAATATGTAGGTTTGGTGATCAAACTGAACACTGTAGCCTCTTGCCGGTTATCTTGTATAGCTAGGTGATTAGTTACACAGTGTGAAACTTGAGGTTTTCCAAAGCTCTTCTTGAAAATCACAGCAACTCCAGCAGTCATGTGGCGAGGGTCATGGAAATCAGCCGAAATACTGTGAGCAAATCCTACTGTTTTATCTTTTCGTTTGAGTCTTATAATCTCGGCCATATTTCTGTCACATATACTTATGGAGTTTTTATAAGTGAAGTCCTTGTCGCTAGGTGTTGGAATTTTCTTGACATTCATGCAGGAGTCATTGTAATCTAACAATCTTGTTGATTTATCCAATTGTTTGACATAATTAATAATCATTATAGCCAGCTTCTTTTTACCTTTACCGTTTAAGTGCATACCCTGCTGTGTAAAATGAATTCTCTCGAAAGAATCAAAATCAATGAGGCTGACATTGTTCATCCGTGAGACGAGTTCCCTGATATAGTTGTTCGCTTGAATAATATTATAATGCAGTACATCATCACATTTTATATCATAACGGGGAGGGATTGTCGTTATGCATATTGGTCTGGATTTGCTTAGTTTGTTCAGTTCGCCTTCCATTATATACTATGGTTATTTTCAATCTTTAATAAGTTATGGGATTATGGTTTGGGGAGCAACATGTTACATGGGAAAAGTACTTAGGGTACAGAAAAATGTTTTGAGATTAATGACCATGTATACACCTAGGAAATCATGTAAACCAATTTTCAAAAATCTAAAAATTTTGACAGCTCCTTCTTTATACATATTTAGACTCCTGCAAAATGTTTGTAAAAATAAAGAAAAATATTTAAAAAATAATATTGACCATCAAAATAACACAGGAAACAAAAATAAAATACAATATCCTTTGCACTAAACAAAACAATTAGAAAAAGCACACTTTATATGGAGATAAAGGTTTTCAATAAAATTCCAAGTAAATGGACAGAGTGTAAATACGGGAAATTTTCAAAATTATTATAGTCTCTCCTGGTAAGAAAAGCCTACTATTCAACAAGAATTGTTAGATGATAGATGATAGATTTATTATTGTTTTAGGGTTTATTATTATTATGTATACTGTACTGACTAGTCACCTTTTTGAACAGGAACATGCCTGTGAATATCAAATGTATTAATTGTGATGATAAAATAATATAAAATATGATTTAGAGGTTTACTTATTCAAACTGACTATATCAAATCAAATAAATGGGAATTTATGTATATCACTGTAACCAGCAAGTAACGTAGAATTCATAGATATCCAAAACTTAGTCATAGCATACTATAGTGTACTGTAATAACTATAACAGTAGTTTGTGGCCGCACTTTGTAATTACACACTTTGCAAGTACTATTAAAGCTCTCTTTAAATTTATCATAGTATACTACCAATAGTTGCAGTAAAAGTTGAAAAGTGCATATTCAACACATCATATTCTTCATGAATAAAAATAATATGTTAGTTAAAGGGTCAATCAGTTAGTTACTAAGACTTATATTTTACAAATCATTGACGAGCAGAGAGCATTCAGATCTCATCTTGGTTGGAAATGCAAAAAATTTCATTGATCATGAATGATGGCATTTTGGCTTCAAAGTTTTCAATTTGTATGCCTGTAGGAGAGAGAGCAGAATGGTCATGGGCCTCCATCAAGAGGAGGTGAAAGTAACGTGGTACAGGTAGAGTCAGATAGCCCTGACAGTAGCAGTCACACTGTAGGGGGAGGAGATCAGTACAACCCTCTACCAGAGTCTCCCATGCTCATTATCAGTGAGCCTCAGCCTTTAGATGTTGTCATGTCTGTCAAAGGTCAGTTATTTTACTTTTATATATTTAAGTTAAGCTCATAACTTCTTAGAGTAAAACAAATTACATTCGCTTGTTATCTAAATCACTTGATATATTTTAGTGTTGGCTGCAGGGAGTTCTTACCATATAGATTCTCATGTATTGAATAGAGCTAAGGTGCTGTTGCTGTCACTAGTACTAGCTAATCCAGAATCACATTAATTAGTAAATTAAAAAGGTTTGGTGTGAAATTTAAAGTTTAGATTAGGATCAGAAGACACATTTTTTTCTTTAAATAACAAAACATATTTTTGTAATTGTAAATTTACCTTAGAGCACTTACAATGCTTTTAAAACAAAACACTCGCACAAAGAGTTTTTCTCTAAATTTTTAAATAAGTATATCTTTTTATGTATTAAAAAATTGTATTGATTACATTACTAAATATGAAAACAAATCATACTGTAAATCATACTAGTTGTAATATCATATATTCAAACTTGTGCTATAAATATGAAAAATTTAATCAAATGAGCTGTTATTCTGCTACACATTGAATGTAATATTATTGTATCTTTTTTATTGTATTTAAGATAATTGTTGAATTAATATATTCTTTAACTTGGGATGTATAAAGCTACTGATAATCACTCTGGTAATTATGATAATAAAATATTACACATTTGGAAAACAAATATTTTTTACGTCAACTGATATCTTGGAACACGATTTTTGAGAACAAAAATAAAGTGGGAAGTTACCTGGGAAACAATATAATACAGCTCAATTAAAAGATAGCCAAAACATTCCGTTTTTTGTAGTTTTGGAAAATATAAAGGTATTGTACATTATTTGGTAGTGGGAAAGAGTTATACTACGTACTAATATGTATGTAATGTAGTACAATTTATTCAACAATTTTTTACCATGGTAACAATATACAATATAAAGGTATTGTAGGTTATTTGGTACTGGGAAAGATTAATACTGTACTAATATGTATGTAATGTAGTACAATTTACTTAGCAATTTGTTACCATAGTAACAGTGTACAGTATAAAGGTATTGTACGTTATTTGGTAGTGGGAAAGAGTTATACTGTGCTAATATATATGTAATGTAGTACAATTCACTCAACAATTTGTTACCATAGTAACAGTATACAATATAAAGTTATTGTACGTTATTTGGTAGTGGCAAAGAGTTATACTGTACTAATATATATGTAATGTAGTACAATTTACTCAACAATTTGTTACCATAGTATCAGTATACAATATAAAGGTATTGTACGTTATTTGATAGTAATAATAATAATAATACTCTTTATTTGCCGTATAAATGTATAACATTATTGACAAAGTCATAATTGCAGCTCAATATTACAGCCAAGTTAAATTCTTACAGCTAACAGTAATTTTAAAAGGATTAAAAGTTAGTTCATAAAATTACAATAAATAGATAGTTTATAATAAGCAATTAAATTAAAACTTTTATCGTTTTCTTGCTAAAAAAATCATTTAAACTATAAAATGGGTTCTCCAATAGCCAGGAGTAGAATTTATTTTTAAATATTTGAAAGGGATATGAGCTAATATTCTTTTCTAAGAAGTTGTACATTTTTAAAGATACTACCATATGGCTATTAAGTGTTTTACTTAAACGGAAGTGACTGATATCAACATTGTTCTTATTACGAGTGTTATGATCATGAACTGTGTGTTTAACCCTTTCGATGCCGCTGTCCGATATATCGGACCGCGGTAGTTACGCTAAAAATGCTGCGGTCCGATATATCGGACCGCTCGTAATTTTTTTTTTTCGATAAGGCATTTTCGTTAATATGCCATATATACGGTACCAATCTGTTGATAATTGATTATAGTACTCAGAAAAAGTGTTTTAAACATCTTTTAAATATGCGTTTGTTGAAATATATTTGTCACTCTTGAAATTATCGCTCAAATGTGACAAATATCTGATTTTGTACTGTCGAAAAAAATTACGATAAATCCTGGGATTTTCAAGGTAAGACTTTGAAATTTGGTATGCATGTTAGTAATTAAATGTTCTTTCAAATAAAGTCACTTTTATAGCCCTAGTATTTTTTTTGTATGGTCTAAAAAGTTTCTAATTAGAAAAAAATTTTTAATTTTTAAAAAAAGTTGATTTTACAAATTAAAACCAATATTTTATTTAAGAAAATATATAAGTAGTAAAAAGAGCATTTCAAAACAAGAAAAACCAAAAAATAATTATGAAAATATATTGAAAAATAACAAAGTTAGAACAAAATAACGTAAACTATGCATATTCACTAAAAATACCCCCGGCATTTCTCGCATACCAAGGGAAAAAATGCCCGGCATCGAAAGGGTTAAAATTGAGTAAATTTGAATTTTTATGTATGTAAATAACTAAATCATATATGTATAAATTTATAACAGTTTGGAAATGGAATTCTTTAAAAAGTTGCTTACAGTGCTCTCTAGAATCACATTTTTTAAGAGCTCTAATTGCTTTCTTTTGTAATAACAATATTTCTTCAATTCTGATACAATTGCCATATAAAACTAAACCATATCTAAATATGGATTGAAAAAAGGCAAAGTATTCAGCTCTTACGTAATTTATCGGTACAATGTCATTCAATCTATTTAGAAGATAAATAACTTGAGAGTCTTTTTTTTTAAATAATCAATGTGTGTTGACCATGTCAAATTTTTGTCAATGTTAATACCTAAGAATTTAACTATATCAGAGAAACTGTTGTCTAATAAACCAGAATTATGTCTAAGATGAAATAATACTTTTTTGTTTTGTCCTTATTAAGCAGAAAGCCATTTGAATTGAACCAATTTGAAGCATTTCTTATTGTATCATTAGCACAGAGTTCAAGATCTTTAACACTTTGACTGGTGTTAAAGAGTGTAGTGTCATCTGCATATAATATGGTTTTTGAATTGGTTACCAATGGCAGATCATTGATATAAATTAAAAAGAGTGTTGGGCCCAGTAATGAACCCTGGGGAACGCTCCATTCCACAAGAGCTTCCCCTGACCACTTACCATTCACATAAACCAATTGTTTACGATTAGTTAGATATGATTGAAAGAAATTTAGACTCGGTCCCGAAAATCCATCCAGTAGGAAAAAGTTATACTGTACTAATATGTATGTAATGCAGTATAATTTATTCAACAATTTGTTACCATAGTATCAGTATACAATATAAAGTTATTGTACGTTATTTGGTTGTGGGAAAGAGTTATACTGTACTAATATGTATGTAATGTAGTACAATTTATTCAACAATTTGTTACCATAGTAACAGTATATAATATAAAGAGTACAAGTAAACGTCACACAACACAAATTTATTACAATATAAGCACAAAATGCACAAATATACTACAATACAAGCACAAAATGCACAAATATTATGGTGATCGATTTCGGTGAACCACGCTCACCTTCCTCAGACCAGAGGGATTCACAAAAGAATGGAAAACGGTGTTCAACAACTCAATTTATAGGCCTATGATCACGTGACCCCATTGGCTGGAATCGTCCAATGGGACCTTTATATTATAGTAATTAAAAAACTATAATATAAAGGTATTGTACGTTATTTGGTACCGGGAAAGATTAATACTGTACTAATATATATGTAATGTAGTACAATTTATTCAACAATTTGTTACCATGGTATCAGTATACAATATAAAGGTAGTGTACGTTATTTGGTAATAGGAAAGAGTTATACTGTACTAATAAGTATGTAATGTAGTACAATTTACTCAACAATTTGTTACCATAGTATCAGTATACAATATAAAGTTATTATACGTTATTTGGTAGTGGGAAAGAGTTATACTGTACTAATATGTATGTAATATAGTAGGCCTACAATTTACTCAACAATTTGTTACCATAGTATCAGTATACAATATAAAGATATTGTATGTTATTTGGTAGTAGGAAAGAGTTATACTGTAATAATATATATGTAATGTAGTAAAATTTAGTGAACAATTTGTTCCCATAATATCAGTATACAATATAAAGGTATTGTACATTATTTCGTAGTGGGAATGAGTTATACTGTACTAATATGTATGTATTGTAGTACAAATTATTCAACAATTTGCTACCATAGTAACAGTATAAAGTTATTGTACGTTATTTCGTAGTGGGAAAGGGTAATACTGTACTAATATGTATGTAATATAGTACAAAATATTTAACAATTGTTACCATAGTAACAGTATACAGTATAAAGTTATTGTACGCTATTTGGTAGTGGGAAAGAGTTATACTGTACTAATATATATGTAATATAGTCCAAAATATTTAACAATTGTTACCATAGTAACAGTATACAGTATAAAGTTATTGTACGCTATTTGGTAGTGGGAAAGAGTTATACTGTACTAATATGTATGTAATATAGTCCAAAATATTTAACAATTGTTACCATAGTAACAGTATACAATATAAAGGTATTGTATGTTATTTGGTAGTGGCAAAGAGTTATACTGTACTAATACGAGGGGTATCCAAAAAGTAAGTTTCCATTAATTATGAAAAAGTTAAAAAGACTCAAAAAATAACTGAAACACATTTATTCAACTTTTTACATCATACCTTATTTTTCTACATAGTTACCATCCCTTTCTAAACACTCTTGGTATCTAGGAAGTAGTTTTTTTATTCCAGCATCACAAAATTCACCCGCCAAATTTTTAAGCCAAGTATCCACTTCATTTTGAAGGTCATCGCTGTTGGCAAATCGCCGACCGCCAAGGTGTCTTTTGAGCTCCGGAAACAGATGAAAATCGCTAGGCGCAAGATCTGGTGAGTATGGAGGATGACCAAAAACATCCCACTTAAATTTCCTCAAAAGTTCCATTGTTGCACGAGCAGCGTGTGGTCGGGCGTTATCGTGAATAAGCAGAACCGTGCGCGACAAAAGTCCGCGCCGTTTATTCTGTATTGCCCGCCGAAGTCTGGTGAGAACTTCACAATACCTTTCTGCATTTATGGTTTCGCCACGAGGAAGATAGTCAATCAATAACGCTCCACGGCAGTCCCAAAAAACTGTAGCCATTACCTTTCCTGCTGACTCAAAAACATTGGCTTTTTGAGGAGCTGCCTCTCCTTTTTTTTGCCACACCATACTCTGGCGTTTGGTTTCTGGAGTTGAGTGGTGAATCCATGTTTCATCACCAGTGACTATTCTACTGAAAAGGTTTTCATCTTCATCGTCAAACAATCGCAAGAAAGACTGGGCAGCAGCCATTCGTTGTTGTTTATGGGCATCGCTCAATAAGAGAGGCACCCATCTTGCACACACTTTTGCAAGCTGAAGATCTTCTGTCATGATATTGTGCACAGATGACCGGCTAACTTCAAAACTTGACGGCAGTTTACCCATAATTTCATCGAGAGTCACTCGCTTATCATTGTCAATAACTGCTCGTACAGCATTAATGACGTCTGGTTGCCGAGAACTGGCCGGTCGGCCATTACGCTCATCGTCATGAACATTTTCTCTTCCCTCCAAAAACATTGCACGCCAACAACGGACCATCTGAACGGACATAACATGTTCACCATACACTTGACACAACTGACGATGAATTTCAACGGCAGTTACGTTTTTGGCGGTCAAGAAACGAATAACACTACGAACTTCGCAACTGGCGGCAGAACGCAGTGGAGTCTCCATAATGTTTGGGCAGCAACTGATTGAGCAGCGTGACAATGCGCCAGTGACCGGCGCACCTGTTGCCAACCGAACCGCGCTAAATATCCCCGCCCACAGCTGCACGCTGTGTTACGCACGCGTCTTTTTACAGAACAGGGAAACTTACTTTTTGGATACCCCTCGTATGTATGTAATGTAGTACAATTTATTCAACAATTTGTTACCATAGTAACAGTATACAGTATAAAGTTATTATACACTATTTCTGAGTAGGAAAGAGTTATACTGTACTAATATGTATGTAATGTAGTACAATTTATTCAACAATTTGTTACCATAGTAACAGTATACAGTATAAAGTTATTGTACGTTATTTGGTAGTGGGAAAGAGTTGTACTGTACTAATATGTATGTAATGTAGTACAATTTATTCAACAATTTGTTACCATAGTAACAGTATACAGTATAAAGTTATTGTACGTTATTTGGTAGTGGGAAAGAGTTGTACTGTACTAATATGTATGTAACGTAGTACAATTTATTCAACAATTTGTTACCATAGTAACAGTATACAGTATAAAGTTATTGTACGTTATTTGGTAGTGGGAAAGAGTTGTACTGTACTAATATGTATGTAATGTAGTACAATTTATTCAACAATTTGTTACCATAGTAACAGTATACAGTATAAAGTTATTGTACGTTATTTGGTAGTGGGAAAGAGTTATACTGTACTAATATGTATGTAACGTAGTACAATTTATTCAACAATTTGTTACCATAGTAACAGTATACAGTATAAAGTTATTGTACGCTATTTGGTAGTGGGAAAGAGTTGTACTGTACTAATATGTATGTAATGTAGTACAATTTATTCAACAATTTGTTACCATAGTAACAGTATACAGTATAAAGTTATTGTACGCTATTTGGTAGTGGGAAAGAGTTGTACTGTACTAATATGTATGTAACGTAGTACAATTTATTCAACAATTTGTTACCATAGTAACAGTATAAAGTTATTGTACGTTATTTGGTAGTGGGAAAGAGTTATACTGTACTAATATGTATGTAATGTAGTACAATTTATTCAACAATTTGTTACCATAGTAACAGTATAAAGTTATTGTACGTTATTTGGTAGTGGGAAAGAGTTATACTGTACTAATATGTATGTAATGTAGTACAATTTATTCAACAATTTGTTACCATAGTAACAGTATACAGTATAAAGTTATTGTACGTTATTTGGTAGTGGGAAATAGTTATACTGTACTAATATGTATGTAATGTAGTACAATTTATTCAACAATTTGTTACCATAGTAACAGTATACAGTATAAAGTTATTGTACGTTATTTGGTAGTGGGAAAGAGTTGTACTGTACTAATATGTATGTAATGTAGTACAATTTATTCAACAATTTGTTACCATAGTAACAGTATACAGTATAAAGTTATTGTACGCTATTTCTGAGTAGGAAAGAGTTATACTGTACTAATATGTATGTAATGTAGTACAATTTATTCAACAATTTGTTACCATAGTAACAGTATACAGTATAAAGTTATTGTACGTTATTTGGTAGTGGGAAATAGTTATACTGTACTAATATGTATGTAATGTAGTACAATTTATTCAACAATTTGTTACCATAGTAACAGTATACAGTATAAAGTTATTGTACGTTATTTGGTAGTGGGAAATAGTTATACTGTACTAATATGTATGTAATGTAGTACAATTTATTCAACAATTTGTTACCATAGTAACAGTATAAAGTTATTGTACGTTATTTGGTAGTGGGAAAGAGTTATACTGTACTAATATGTATGTAATGTAGTACAATTTATTCAACAATTTGTTACCATAGTAACAGTATAAAGTTATTGTACGTTATTTGGTAGTGGGAAATAGTTATACTGTACTAATATGTATGTAATGTAGTACAATTTATTCAACAATTTGTTACCATAGTAACAGTATAAAGTTATTGTACGTTATTTGGTAGTGGGAAATAGTTATACTGTACTAATATGTATGTAATGTAGTACAATTTATTCAACAATTTGTTACCATAGTAACAGTATAAAGTTATTGTACGTTATTTGGTAGTGGGAAATAGTTATACTGTACTAATATGTATGTAATGTAGTACAATTTATTCAACAATTTGTTACCATAGTAACAGTATAAAGTTATTGTACGTTATTTGGTAGTGGGAAATAGTTATACTGTACTAATATGTATGTAATGTAGTACAATTTATTCAACAATTTGTTACCATAGTAACAGTATAAAGTTATTGTACGTTATTTGGTAGTGGGAAAGAGTTATACTGTACTAATATGTATGTAATGTAGTACAATTTATTCAACAATTTGTTACCATAGTAACAGTATACAGTATAAAGTTATTGTACGTTATTTGGTAGTGGGAAATAGTTATACTGTACTAATATGTATGTAATGTAGTACAATTTATTCAACAATTTGTTACCATAGTAACAGTATACAGTATAAAGTTATTGTACGTTATTTGGTTGTGGGAAAGAGTTGTACTGTACTAATATGTATGTAATGTAGTACAATTTATTCAACAATTTGTTACCATAGTAACAGTATACAGTATAAAGTTATTGTACGCTATTTCTGAGTAGGAAAGAGTTATACTGTACTAATATGTATGTAATGTAGTACAATTTATTCAACAATTTGTTACCATAGTAACAGTATACAGTATAAAGTTATTATACACTATTTCTGAGTAGGAAAGAGTTATACTGTACTAATATGTATGTAATGTAGTACAATTTATTCAACAATTTGTTACCATAGTAACAGTATACAGTATAAAGTTATTGTACGTTATTTGGTAGTGGGAAAGAGTTGTACTGTACTAATATGTATGTAATGTAGTACAATTTATTCAACAATTTGTTACCATAGTAACAGTATACAGTATAAAGTTATTGTACGTTATTTGGTAGTGGGAAAGAGTTGTACTGTACTAATATGTATGTAACGTAGTACAATTTATTCAACAATTTGTTACCATAGTAACAGTATACAGTATAAAGTTATTGTACGTTATTTGGTAGTGGGAAAGAGTTGTACTGTACTAATATGTATGTAATGTAGTACAATTTATTCAACAATTTGTTACCATAGTAACAGTATACAGTATAAAGTTATTGTACGTTATTTGGTAGTGGGAAAGAGTTATACTGTACTAATATGTATGTAACGTAGTACAATTTATTCAACAATTTGTTACCATAGTAACAGTATACAGTATAAAGTTATTGTACGCTATTTGGTAGTGGGAAAGAGTTGTACTGTACTAATATGTATGTAATGTAGTACAATTTATTCAACAATTTGTTACCATAGTAACAGTATACAGTATAAAGTTATTGTACGCTATTTGGTAGTGGGAAAGAGTTGTACTGTACTAATATGTATGTAACGTAGTACAATTTATTCAACAATTTGTTACCATAGTAACAGTATAAAGTTATTGTACGTTATTTGGTAGTGGGAAAGAGTTATACTGTACTAATATGTATGTAATATAGTAGGCCTACAATTTACTCAACAATTTGTTACCATAGTATCAGTATACAATATAAAGATATTGTATGTTATTTGGTAGTAGGAAAGAGTTATACTGTAATAATATATATGTAATGTAGTAAAATTTAGTGAACAATTTGTTCCCATAATATCAGTATACAATATAAAGGTATTGTACATTATTTCGTAGTGGGAATGAGTTATACTGTACTAATATGTATGTATTGTAGTACAAATTATTCAACAATTTGCTACCATAGTAACAGTATAAAGTTATTGTACGTTATTTCGTAGTGGGAAAGGGTAATACTGTACTAATATGTATGTAATATAGTACAAAATATTTAACAATTGTTACCATAGTAACAGTATACAGTATAAAGTTATTGTACGCTATTTGGTAGTGGGAAAGAGTTATACTGTACTAATATATATGTAATATAGTCCAAAATATTTAACAATTGTTACCATAGTAACAGTATACAGTATAAAGTTATTGTACGCTATTTGGTAGTGGGAAAGAGTTATACTGTACTAATATGTATGTAATATAGTCCAAAATATTTAACAATTGTTACCATAGTAACAGTATACAATATAAAGGTATTGTATGTTATTTGGTAGTGGCAAAGAGTTATACTGTACTAATACGAGGGGTATCCAAAAAGTAAGTTTCCATTAATTATGAAAAAGTTAAAAAGACTCAAAAAATAACTGAAACACATTTATTCAACTTTTTACATCATACCTTATTTTTCTACATAGTTACCATCCCTTTCTAAACACTCTTGGTATCTAGGAAGTAGTTTTTTTATTCCAGCATCACAAAATTCACCCGCCAAATTTTTAAGCCAAGTATCCACTTCATTTTGAAGGTCATCGCTGTTGGCAAATCGCCGACCGCCAAGGTGTCTTTTGAGCTCCGGAAACAGATGAAAATCGCTAGGCGCAAGATCTGGTGAGTATGGAGGATGACCAAAAACATCCCACTTAAATTTCCTCAAAAGTTCCATTGTTGCACGAGCAGCGTGTGGTCGGGCGTTATCGTGAATAAGCAGAACCGTGCGCGACAAAAGTCCGCGCCGTTTATTCTGTATTGCCCGCCGAAGTCTGGTGAGAACTTCACAATACCTTTCTGCATTTATGGTTTCGCCACGAGGAAGATAGTCAATCAATAACGCTCCACGGCAGTCCCAAAAAACTGTAGCCATTACCTTTCCTGCTGACTCAAAAACATTGGCTTTTTGAGGAGCTGCCTCTCCTTTTTTTTGCCACACCATACTCTGGCGTTTGGTTTCTGGAGTTGAGTGGTGAATCCATGTTTCATCACCAGTGACTATTCTACTGAAAAGGTTTTCATCTTCATCGTCAAACAATCGCAAGAAAGACTGGGCAGCAGCCATTCGTTGTTGTTTATGGGCATCGCTCAATAAGAGAGGCACCCATCTTGCACACACTTTTGCAAGCTGAAGATCTTCTGTCATGATATTGTGCACAGATGACCGGCTAACTTCAAAACTTGACGGCAGTTTACCCATAATTTCATCGAGAGTCACTCGCTTATCATTGTCAATAACTGCTCGTACAGCATTAATGACGTCTGGTTGCCGAGAACTGGCCGGTCGGCCATTACGCTCATCGTCATGAACATTTTCTCTTCCCTCCAAAAACATTGCACGCCAACAACGGACCATCTGAACGGACATAACATGTTCACCATACACTTGACACAACTGACGATGAATTTCAACGGCAGTTACGTTTTTGGCGGTCAAGAAACGAATAACACTACGAACTTCGCAACTGGCGGCAGAACGCAGTGGAGTCTCCATAATGTTTGGGCAGCAACTGATTGAGCAGCGTGACAATGCGCCAGTGACCGGCGCACCTGTTGCCAACCGAACCGCGCTAAATATCCCCGCCCACAGCTGCACGCTGTGTTACGCACGCGTCTTTTTACAGAACAGGGAAACTTACTTTTTGGATACCCCTCGTATGTATGTAATGTAGTACAATTTATTCAACAATTTGTTACCATAGTAACAGTATACAGTATAAAGTTATTATACACTATTTCTGAGTAGGAAAGAGTTATACTGTACTAATATGTATGTAATGTAGTACAATTTATTCAACAATTTGTTACCATAGTAACAGTATACAGTATAAAGTTATTGTACGTTATTTGGTAGTGGGAAAGAGTTGTACTGTACTAATATGTATGTAATGTAGTACAATTTATTCAACAATTTGTTACCATAGTAACAGTATACAGTATAAAGTTATTGTACGTTATTTGGTAGTGGGAAAGAGTTGTACTGTACTAATATGTATGTAACGTAGTACAATTTATTCAACAATTTGTTACCATAGTAACAGTATACAGTATAAAGTTATTGTACGTTATTTGGTAGTGGGAAAGAGTTGTACTGTACTAATATGTATGTAATGTAGTACAATTTATTCAACAATTTGTTACCATAGTAACAGTATACAGTATAAAGTTATTGTACGTTATTTGGTAGTGGGAAAGAGTTATACTGTACTAATATGTATGTAACGTAGTACAATTTATTCAACAATTTGTTACCATAGTAACAGTATACAGTATAAAGTTATTGTACGCTATTTGGTAGTGGGAAAGAGTTGTACTGTACTAATATGTATGTAATGTAGTACAATTTATTCAACAATTTGTTACCATAGTAACAGTATACAGTATAAAGTTATTGTACGCTATTTGGTAGTGGGAAAGAGTTGTACTGTACTAATATGTATGTAACGTAGTACAATTTATTCAACAATTTGTTACCATAGTAACAGTATAAAGTTATTGTACGTTATTTGGTAGTGGGAAAGAGTTATACTGTACTAATATGTATGTAATGTAGTACAATTTATTCAACAATTTGTTACCATAGTAACAGTATAAAGTTATTGTACGTTATTTGGTAGTGGGAAAGAGTTATACTGTACTAATATGTATGTAATGTAGTACAATTTATTCAACAATTTGTTACCATAGTAACAGTATACAGTATAAAGTTATTGTACGTTATTTGGTAGTGGGAAATAGTTATACTGTACTAATATGTATGTAATGTAGTACAATTTATTCAACAATTTGTTACCATAGTAACAGTATACAGTATAAAGTTATTGTACGTTATTTGGTAGTGGGAAAGAGTTGTACTGTACTAATATGTATGTAATGTAGTACAATTTATTCAACAATTTGTTACCATAGTAACAGTATACAGTATAAAGTTATTGTACGCTATTTCTGAGTAGGAAAGAGTTATACTGTACTAATATGTATGTAATGTAGTACAATTTATTCAACAATTTGTTACCATAGTAACAGTATACAGTATAAAGTTATTGTACGTTATTTGGTAGTGGGAAATAGTTATACTGTACTAATATGTATGTAATGTAGTACAATTTATTCAACAATTTGTTACCATAGTAACAGTATACAGTATAAAGTTATTGTACGTTATTTGGTAGTGGGAAATAGTTATACTGTACTAATATGTATGTAATGTAGTACAATTTATTCAACAATTTGTTACCATAGTAACAGTATAAAGTTATTGTACGTTATTTGGTAGTGGGAAAGAGTTATACTGTACTAATATGTATGTAATGTAGTACAATTTATTCAACAATTTGTTACCATAGTAACAGTATAAAGTTATTGTACGTTATTTGGTAGTGGGAAATAGTTATACTGTACTAATATGTATGTAATGTAGTACAATTTATTCAACAATTTGTTACCATAGTAACAGTATAAAGTTATTGTACGTTATTTGGTAGTGGGAAATAGTTATACTGTACTAATATGTATGTAATGTAGTACAATTTATTCAACAATTTGTTACCATAGTAACAGTATAAAGTTATTGTACGTTATTTGGTAGTGGGAAATAGTTATACTGTACTAATATGTATGTAATGTAGTACAATTTATTCAACAATTTGTTACCATAGTAACAGTATAAAGTTATTGTACGTTATTTGGTAGTGGGAAATAGTTATACTGTACTAATATGTATGTAATGTAGTACAATTTATTCAACAATTTGTTACCATAGTAACAGTATAAAGTTATTGTACGTTATTTGGTAGTGGGAAAGAGTTATACTGTACTAATATGTATGTAATGTAGTACAATTTATTCAACAATTTGTTACCATAGTAACAGTATACAGTATAAAGTTATTGTACGTTATTTGGTAGTGGGAAATAGTTATACTGTACTAATATGTATGTAATGTAGTACAATTTATTCAACAATTTGTTACCATAGTAACAGTATACAGTATAAAGTTATTGTACGTTATTTGGTTGTGGGAAAGAGTTGTACTGTACTAATATGTATGTAATGTAGTACAATTTATTCAACAATTTGTTACCATAGTAACAGTATACAGTATAAAGTTATTGTACGCTATTTCTGAGTAGGAAAGAGTTATACTGTACTAATATGTATGTAATGTAGTACAATTTATTCAACAATTTGTTACCATAGTAACAGTATACAGTATAAAGTTATTATACACTATTTCTGAGTAGGAAAGAGTTATACTGTACTAATATGTATGTAATGTAGTACAATTTATTCAACAATTTGTTACCATAGTAACAGTATACAGTATAAAGTTATTGTACGTTATTTGGTAGTGGGAAAGAGTTGTACTGTACTAATATGTATGTAATGTAGTACAATTTATTCAACAATTTGTTACCATAGTAACAGTATACAGTATAAAGTTATTGTACGTTATTTGGTAGTGGGAAAGAGTTGTACTGTACTAATATGTATGTAACGTAGTACAATTTATTCAACAATTTGTTACCATAGTAACAGTATACAGTATAAAGTTATTGTACGTTATTTGGTAGTGGGAAAGAGTTGTACTGTACTAATATGTATGTAATGTAGTACAATTTATTCAACAATTTGTTACCATAGTAACAGTATACAGTATAAAGTTATTGTACGTTATTTGGTAGTGGGAAAGAGTTATACTGTACTAATATGTATGTAACGTAGTACAATTTATTCAACAATTTGTTACCATAGTAACAGTATACAGTATAAAGTTATTGTACGCTATTTGGTAGTGGGAAAGAGTTGTACTGTACTAATATGTATGTAATGTAGTACAATTTATTCAACAATTTGTTACCATAGTAACAGTATACAGTATAAAGTTATTGTACGCTATTTGGTAGTGGGAAAGAGTTGTACTGTACTAATATGTATGTAACGTAGTACAATTTATTCAACAATTTGTTACCATAGTAACAGTATAAAGTTATTGTACGTTATTTGGTAGTGGGAAAGAGTTATACTGTACTAATATGTATGTAATGTAGTACAATTTATTCAACAATTTGTTACCATAGTAACAGTATAAAGTTATTGTACGTTATTTGGTAGTGGGAAAGAGTTATACTGTACTAATATGTATGTAATGTAGTACAATTTATTCAAAAATTTGTTACCATAGTAACAGTATACAGTATAAAGTTATTGTACGTTATTTGGTAGTGGGAAATAGTTATACTGTACTAATATGTATGTAATGTAGTACAATTTATTCAACAATTTGTTACCATAGTAACAGTATACAGTATAAAGTTATTGTACGTTATTTGGTAGTGGGAAATAGTTATACTGTACTAATATGTATGTAATGTAGTACAATTTATTCAACAATTTGTTACCATAGTAACAGTATACAGTATAAAGTTATTGTACGTTATTTGGTAGTGGGAAAGAGTTGTACTGTACTAATATGTATGTAATGTAGTACAATTTATTCAACAATTTGTTACCATAGTAACAGTATACAGTATAAAGTTATTGTACCCTATTTCTGAGTAGGAAAGAGTTATACTGTACTAATATGTATGTAATGTAGTACAATTTATTCAACAATTTGTTACCATAGTAACAGTATAAAGTTATTGTACGTTATTTGGTAGTGGGAAAGAGTTATACTGTACTAATATGTATGTAATGTAGTACAATTTATTCAACAATTTGTTACCATAGTAACAGTATAAAGTTATTGTACGTTATTTGGTAGTGGGAAAGAGTTATACTGTACTAATATGTATGTAATGTAGTACAATTTATTCAACAATTTGTTACCATAGTAACAGTATAAAGTTATTGTACGTTATTTGGTAGTGGGAAAGAGTTATACTGTACTAATATGTATGTAATGTAGTACAATTTATTCAACAATTTGTTACCATAGTAACAGTATAAAGTTATTGTACGTTATTTGGTAGTGGGAAAGAGTTATACTGTACTAATATGTATGTAATGTAGTACAATTTATTCAACAATTTGTTACCATAGTAACAGTATACAGTATAAAGTTATTGTACGTTATTTGGTAGTGGGAAAGAGTTGTACTGTACTGATATGTATGTAATGTAGTACAATTTATTCAACAATTTGTTACCATAGTAACAGTATACAGTATAAAGTTATTGTACGTTATTTGGTAGTGGGAAAGAGTTGTACTGTACTAATATGTATGTAACGTAGTACAATTTATTCAACAATTTGTTACCATAGTAACAGTATACAGTATAAAGTTATTGTACGCTATTTGGTAGTGGGAAAGAGTTGTACTGTACTAATATGTATGTAACGTAGTACAATTTATTCAACAATTGTTACCATAGTAACAGTATACAGTATAAAGTTATTGTACGTTATTTGGTAGTGGGAAAGAGTTGTACTGTACTAATATGTATGTAATGTAGTACAATTTATTCAACAATTTGTTACCATAGTAACAGTATACAGTATAAAGTTATTGTACGCTATTTGGTAGTGGGAAAGAGTTGTACCGTACTAATATGTATGTAATGTAGTACAATTTATTCAACAATTTGTTACCATAGTAACAGTATACAGTATAAAGTTATCGTACGTTATTTGGTAGTGGGAAAGAGTTGTACTGTACTAATATGTATGTAATGTAGTACAATTTATTCAACAATTTGTTACCATAGTAACAGTATACAGTATAAAGTTATTGTACGCTATTTCTGAGTAGGAAAGAGTTATACTGTACTAATATGTATGTAATGTAGTACAATTTATTCATCAATTTGTTACCATAGTAACAGTATAAAGTTATTGTACGTTATTTGGTAGTGGGAAAGAGTTATACTGTACTAATATGTATGTAATGTAGTACAATTTATTCAACAATTTGTTACCATAGTAACATTATACAGTATAAAGTTATTGTACGTTATTTCGTAGTGGGAAAGAGTTATACTACGTACTAATATGTATGTAATGTAGTACAATTTATTCAACAATTTGTTAACATAGTATCAGTATACAATGTAAAGGTATTGTACGTTATTTGGTAGTAGGAAAGAGTAATACTGTACTAATATGTATGTAATGTAGTACAATTTATTTAACAAATTGTTACCATGATATCAGTATACAATATAAAGTTATTGTACGTTATTTGGTATTGGAAAAGAGTTATACTGTACTAATATGTATGTAATGTAGTACAATTTATTCAACAATTTGTTACCGTGGTATCAGTATACAATATAAAGTTATTGTACGTTATTTGGTATTGGAAAAGAGTTATACTTTACTAATATGTATGTAATATGGAACAAATTATTCAACAATTTTTTACCATGGTATCAAATATTTGTTACCATATTCACCTCAGTCCATTAGCTCCCAAATAAAAAACATTGCTCTATACTGTTTAATATCAGTATAAAACTTCTATATTTATTTATATAAGCTGTAATTTGAGTTATACTCTCTAAGGCAGGGTTCTTCACTAGGATTTCATGATGCGCCTTATTACTTTTCTCACAATAATCTAAGGGCCGCAAGTACAAATACATACAGTTTTTTTAAAATGTTTTCTAGCTTGCATTTTGTCTGTTTTTCTGTTATTAATTTAGTATTTAGTTTATTGTTATTATTTAGTAATAATATAACAAAGACGAACCATGCTGAGCACTTTTTGTTGGCTTTTAAAAATACTAAAGCGGTTGTCACTTTAATAAATCGTTGCAGTTCAAAAAAGCTTTAATGTCTGTGTAGTGAGTACTCCTCCTCTAAGGAATGATTTTTTATTGTCAGCCCAAGAAGGCAACTGACTGATTTATTTAGTTCCTTGTATTAGGTACCATTCAGTTCCACTTCATGTCCAATACACTACAGCTCTACTATAAGTCGAACCTGCAAGATACATATTATAATTGAAAGGTACTATAATTGTTTCTATCAATAAAGACAAATAGAGATTTAACTTTAGTTCTATGAACATTTGTAAGGCAAGAGACTGTGGACATTAATAAAATAGGGAGTGCATTTGTATTTATAATTAGCAATGACATTTTAAATAAATACATTTAGACTTATATTTTTCTTCAACCCATAGATAATATTTATATTTTTAAATAGAGCAATTTGAATGGAAGATGCAAAAACAGAAGCGACACAAGTTGAAGCTTTTGCAACGTAATAACCGCACAGCTCCTGCATCAGTAATCTCAACCGTGGGGGACAAGGTGTTACCGCCGCTCAAAGGACATCCATGCAATAATTGCTCCTGGGCTAGACCATCAACTACAAAATCCTTGCCTCCTCAAGGTAACTATTTACTCAAGCTCAGATTACTTATATAATGCTAGAGTTAGTCTAATAAGTAAAAATTATAAACAACTAGCTGTTTACTCGTTCCTTGCTATTGGATTAACATATAAACAGTAACGTTTTAGTTTATTTTAAATGTTCAATTTCAATAAGCATCACTTAGCCTATTTCAAAAGTATTCATTTTATTTGTTTTTATCTAACAGCCAATGGTGTCAAATAAATAAGGTTATTACATTATCATTTAAATGTGGAGCCCTTGAGTTATATGTGAATAAAACTATGCCAGAAATGTTTCCTCGTTCACTCAAATGTTTTGAGAAAGTCTCAGAAACTTTTTCAAATACCTTTACGTCAGTGAATTAAAAAAATATGTGGAATCAGTGGAATTAAAATAAGTGCATAGTATTTTGGCGATTTCTTCAATATGAAATATAATACACCCTAAAAAACTATAAAATGACATACAATATTTCCAATAACTAGAGAATTGGTAACATTTATTTAATCTCAGAATATTATTGTTTACATTTTTTGACCAAAGAAAGTATTTACTTTAAATTTAAAAAGTATACAATTATTTAGCTAAATGGAATATAATGCTCAAATTAGTATGCAATTGAAATTTACCTAGAGAAAATTAAAACATAACCTGCCTTTTTAGGTCTGGTTTAGTAATAAAACTTATTCAAAAGCAAATCAAAATAATTGATTGAAAGTACCACAATTAAATTTTAGAGGTTGCTATAATTGTAGTACATAAAAAATAAATATCAAAAATAAATAATAATGTAATTAATTTAAAACAAATTATTTTTACTAACTATTGAAAAAAAGCAATTTTTATTAACTATTAATTCTTTTCTCAATTGGTGATAATACTGAATTAAGAAAATATAAATGCTAATCTTATTCATGTAAAAATATACAGCCAATAATACCATAAATGTTTTTAGAAATTACAGTATACATTTTGTTTTATACATTTTGGGTCAGTAAATATAAAAGTCAATGAAATTTAAAACATTAATTTAATTTAAGACTTTATAAAAAGAAAAAAAAATAGTTAAAATAAAATTTAACTATTTTAAAATAAAAATGCTAAAGATTCAATTTTATTAAGTTTGATACAATATTAACACATTGAGTGCGGGTCACACGCCCGCGGGTGATAGCAGTGCTTGCGCGAGCAGCGGATAAGTCGCCGGCGGTGGACGGATCAATACCGGCTTGTACGCTTCAGTGTCGCCTAGCCCTTTGGCTTAGAAGGGTCGGATTTGCGCCGCATTATAGCCTGTTTCTCGCGTCACATTTCCTTGTTCTTCGTTCGTGGATCGCGCCATTTTGAGCCAGTTGGCGGGGGTTAGCGTGCCTGCGCGCGCAGCGGGACTGTTGCCGGCGGTTGACGAAGCAATGCTTGTTTGTGGAATTTAGTGTGGTCCAGCCACTTGCCTTATAACGGTCGGATTTGCGCTGCATTGTTGCCTGTGTCTCGCGTCACGTTTCGGTGTTCGCCGTTCGTGGATCGCGCCATTTTGAGCCAGTTCGCTTGCATCGGAGTTTTATCATTTTATTTTTGTGTATAATAGTGAAACATTAGTATCGTGTTGTGTTATATTGTATTGTGATTTGTGTTATATTGTAAATATATTTGTATAGTGCGTTTTATTCTTTTCTGCAATGTTTCAACCAACTCCTGGGCCATCTTCGGCTCCTGACTTTGTCCTGCCGACAGTGATGGTGAAGTTGATGACCCAATCCAACATCAAATGATGGGAAATGCTTCAGAGGACTCTCATTCTTATGAATCTGATGATTCTGATATCGTAAATGATACTCCTGTATGGCGTATTTCAACTTCAGGAATGCGACCTGCCGCGACTAATTGCGGCAGGCGTCTCGCGGCGCGCATGGGTTTCGTTGCGATGTGCGGCTCCACCGCCGGCGGACGATCACTTCGGAAGCCCCGATCTACCAGAATCGAGGCCATAAACTGGATTTGGTGTATCAACCCTGTTTTCTGACTATATAAGGTATTGTTTTGGTACAAAATATTATTTTAGTATCTGACATGTTTTTAACATATTTTTTCAGCATCGAATGTGTTAAGACAAACATTATTTTTCTAACCAATTCCCTAGGTTTTGTATGCATTGTTTTTTCATTTCAAGTCTAAATAAATAAATGCTAATATCTTAAGTTCATCATAAAAACCTTTTATTTTTCAAAATAAACAATAAAACTAGAAGCATAGTTAATTTCAGAATGTTAGATGAGTTGTAAACAGAATAAGAATTTTTCTACAAGGTTTTTTTATCAGGCAGGGTCAAGATAAACAAGGGTGGAGCTCAGGTGGATGAATGGCTAATTCACTGCCTTTGCGTGTGAATTCCTATTCATTAATGTTATCTATCTCTTTTCACATGCTGATAAGGAAGGGGCCAGGCTATGGGCAAATATTTTCTGACAGATATTTGTTTGTCTTGTGGCCAAATCATGTACTGATAAGGAAGTGGCCTTCTACAGGCAGATATTTTCTGATAAAGATATATTGTTTAGATGTTCTTAGAACTTAGGCTTAAGCGGCCGGTGTCATAACTAGAATCTACAGTTTCCGGTGACAACCGCGTCAAGGTACTATCTACAATATTTACAAGATGACCAGATGTTTCGCCCATACTATGATGTGGCATCCTCAGTGGTTCCTCTGAGACTGAAATCGGCGAGTGACCTTCCAGCTTTTATAACAGGTGGTGGGGTGGGGACTGGTTGGCAGGTATGCTGGAGTGGGGGGCGGAGGCACGACCCACCGTGACCTACGGTCATTGGCCGAAAAATCAATATGGCTGACTCTTCCATTTTATTTCAATTTACTTAAAATGGGTTTCCATGTCTTTGGCAGCCGTATACTATCATCCTTATTAAAATTATTTATTCTTTTATATATTTCTATGGCTTCCCTTACGATTCTCGGGTAGTAATGTGGGATGTTGGCAAGGACTTTGGTTTTGTCAAATAAAATTCCATGATTACTTTTTGTGCTATGTTCAGCAACTGCAGACTTTTCCGTATTTTTATTCTTAGGATGCCTTATATGTTCCTTAATCCTTGTAGAAATTAACCTCTTGGTTTCCCCTATGTAGACTGAGCCGCAACTACAAGGTATTTCATATACTCCAGGCATAGCTAGTGGAATTTTATCTGACTGGCCTCAGAAAATTCTTTAATCTATTCGGTGGCTTGTAAATGGTTTTTATATTTTCTTTACTTAATAACCTGCCAATATTTTCCGTTGTTCCCTTTATGTAAGGTAGATACGCCTTTTTTGAGGTATCATTATCTTGTATTGTTTCTATTCTATTGTCTTGTTCTTTCCTCTTCAACTGTTTTCCAATAGTATTATTGATTTCTCTAACTGAATATCCATTCTGTTTTAATGTTAAATGTAATATTTGTCTTTCTTTCTTCCAACTATTTTGGTCTGAAATGTGAATGGCTTGATTGATTAAAGTGTTTAAAATTGCATTCTTCTGTGCCGAATGATGATGGGAAGCAGCATTTAAATATCTATTGGTATGTGTAGGTTTCCGGTATACCGAGTGGCCTATTCGTCCATCTCTTCTTCTCACAGTTAAAACGACAAGGAAAGGCAGACTTCTGTTATTCTCGATTTCCATAGTGAACTTGATATTAGAGTGAATAGAATTGATATGGTGCAGAAAATCATCCAATCTCTCTCTACCATGTGGCCACACAGCCCAAACATCGTCTACATATCGATACCATGCCTTTGGTTTCAAATCAGACGTTTCAAGTGCCTTCTTTTCAAACATTTCCATATAAAGATTAGCTGCAACTGGTGATAGAGGTGATCCCATAGCTGCCCCCTCAGTTTGTTCATAGAACTTCCCATCGAAGAAAAAATAAGTTGATGTGAGGCATAGTTCAGCTAGCTCTGCTAAATTGTTGTTAAGAATTTCCTTGATTATTTAAATTGTTTCAGGTACTGGAACCTTAGTGAACAATGATTCTACATCAAAACCTACTAGTATGTCAGTATCTTGCAACTTCTGTTGGCTGATAAGGCTGATAAAATGTCTAGAATCTCTAACAAATGACTCAGTTTTCCTACAACTTCACTTAGTGTTTAGATATAAACTTGGATAAATTATAAGTATGTGATCCTATGGAACTTACTACAGGTCTCATCAGTATATTTTCTTTATGTATCTTAGGTAATCCGTACAATAGTGGTGGCCTAGGGTCAGAATTTATTAATTGTCCTTTTATCTTATTGTTAAAATTAGGATTTGACTTAACCAATTTTGATACACTTGAAGCAATTCTTTTAGTCGAATTTCTTACTAATTTATATGGACCGTTATTAATCATATCTTTCATTTTGACTTTATAATCTTCCGTCTTCATAATTACTGTTGCATTTCCTTTATCTGATGGTATAACTATTCTTGAGTCATCTTCTTTCAAAGCCTTCAATGCAACTTTTTCATCCCTAGAGAGATTAGATTTTGGCACCGAGCTTTCCTGAGCACCACTGATTCATCCTGTCTAATCTCTTCAGCTTTTTCCGATAGTAAATCCTTTATCACTTCTTCTACAGAGCAAATAATTTCTTCAGCTGGAATTTTATTAGGCGCTACTGCATAGTTGAATCCTTTCATAAGTAAAGAAGTTGTGGGTTGATCTAAGGTATCTTCAGTTAAATTAATTATAATTTTACTAACGTCCAATTGACTTTCTGAAAACTTGTTTTTACAGTATTCATCTTGTAGCTTGGTATATTTCTTCTTGTGATTCTCTGTAGTTAGCTGGAGAACTCTCAATGATTTTTCTTTATTAAGGATTTGAATTATCTCCCAATCGGCTGAATTAAGGACACTTGATAATTCTTCTTGAAACCTTACTATTTCATTATTAATTTTGAACAATTTGTGTCTTGTTTCACCGATTTCCCTTCTTAGAATTGACATTTCTGCTTTTTGATACTTTTGATAGAACCGTTTATTTTGTGGTGTTTCAGTTTTATTATTGGTATTATAATTGGTGTTACTCCTTTATTTATGAATTGATTTTATTCAATTGGAATTTGTTAGATTTGTTATTACATTTGGCAACTTTTTTATATTTTGTACATTTTTTTTAAGATCGCCCTTTTATGCGCAATTTACAATTAAAAGTTTTTAAGTGCCGCCATTTTGAAAATATTGAATATAATAAAATAATATTATCACAACCTTAAGGTAAATAAAGCAGAACAGGTACCTTCGTTCTAAATTTGAGCACTGTATTGTAAGGGGTTATGAAATTACTAATAATTTAGTGAAAATACGAAAATGGCCCCCATATTGAAAACAAAGAATATTCGGACCTATATGTATAGGAACATTTTTACTTTTATTTACCTAATGAATCATAACCTGAAGTTTCGGAACTTAGTTTGGGAACACCCTGTATAACTAAACAACGCGTTTCAAGTCAAAAGACTCATTATCAAGTCATTTGTCTCTATTAAGATAACCTTAAAACTTATTTCCTATAAAGTTCACACACGTAAAGACATATTATGGCACACAGTTATATAGTTCTGTGGGCGATTGATAGACAAGAACTAGATTACACTTGTGAAAGTGACATTTATATGTCATCTCATACCAATGTATATATTTATTACTTTATTTCTAGAATATTGTTGAAAACATTAATAAATATGATAATACTGTCTTTCTTTTGAGTGGATACACATCAATATTTTGCTCTCAATGAAAAATACTTTAAGCAAGTATAAGTTAATTTGCCTCAAAACTGGTTTGGCAGTTCAACAATATTTGCTATATTTGATTTGATTCATCCCATCCACCCACTCATACAAGTACGGTAGTGATGACCATCCACTCACCCATACAAGTAATGTACAAACGACACATCCACCCAACCATACACCCACGGTGGTGATAACCAGGCCACCCACCCCTTACACGTACGGTGGTGATGAGCCATTCACTAACCCATATATGTCAGGTGGTAATGACCCACCCACCATACACCCAGGGCCGGATTTAGGTACAGGCAAACTAGGCGCGCGCCTAGGGGCCCGCACCACATTGGGGCCCGCACCACATGAGACCGCACAAAAAAATATAATTTTAAAGAACTGCGTACTAAAATCAAATGGCTACACAAACTGTGGTCATGTATTCTGACCACATTGTTTAATCTAATAAAATCATTGCATAGACACAGCTGCGTTGACAGAGGCAGACTTAGGGCTAGAATACGTCAATGCTATAAAGGCGAAATGCTCGAACAGTTCGCCGCGCCGGCCGGGCAGCGAGTCGGGCGTGATGAGTCAGAGCAGAGCTCGAGCGAGTGGTGTTTTGTTGAGCGTCTGGTGGGGGGTGGGGTGGCTGCGCCCGCCACTTGTCACTGTCTAGATGCGTGTTGATACTTGAACGCTTAGGGCTCTATTATGCGCGGCCACTCGAGTGGCTCGCGTCCGCGACTGCTCAGACGCCAGTCTAGCCACAGGTATTGCTAGGTCCGGCGTCTGCAGTGGCTAGGGTAGACGTATGTTATAAAGTTTCTTCACTTTCAGAATGTCGTCGTCAAGTGAAGAAGACGAGTTATTTCTTCTACTTCTACTAAAGCGTCGCAAACGTAGGCGGAACAAAAACATTGGAGTCCATCCGTTACTCAAAGGTAAGCCTTCAAAAGGAGGCCTTTACACACTATATGTAATATGTGACTTTACAGAGGACAATACGACGTTTTTTTTGATATTTCAGGATGAAGAAACGCTCCAAAAATAATTACAGACTTTCAAGGGCCCGAAGACACATAGAGTGTACATTCGGAATTCTAGTGAACAAGTGGCGTATATTTCACAGGGCATTAAATGTGGACCCAAAACTAGCAAACCCCATTATTAAGACATGCTGCACTCCACAATTACGTGATGGATCGTGATGGGATCCAGTTCAATGAACTCTACTTGTTGAAGGATTTTTTGATCTGGCCCGGTGGCCAACCCCAGGAGGAAGGGTAGCCAACGCATTGAGACAACAGTTCATGGACTACTTCATGAGCCCGGGAGGAAGTTTGTCGTAGCAATTAACATTGGATTTGGAGCTAGATGAACAGGAACATGAAGAAAAATTCAACTATCACAGCCAGTGGAGTGCGAATAAATTCATGTAAATAGTCTTTTAAATTGATATTTTTTGTGATTTTTATAAATAAAAGTGGGTGAGCTTTATTTTGTTTAGTGTTTCTGCAAGTTTTACCTTTTGAATTGGTTTGTACAGAATGTAAATAAAAACCCCTTAAGGATTTTAAGGACTGATAGTACACATCGTTTAAAGGTATGTCCAAAAATTTATCGTTTAGCCGCTAGCAACCATTTTGTTTTTTCCATTTTAAATTTTTAGTTCAATAATGGATTGTTGTGTTTAGTTTATATTCGGCTTGAATATACTTGACACAAATATCTAACTAAATTAAAAAAATATTTTTTTCCAATAGGTTTTTTCAAAATGGCAACAACTATTTTTTTTTTAAATCGGTTAGAAAACTAGAGTTAGGTACATTTTTGTGTATGCTTGTTTAGGGTAGTATAAACAAAAACTCATAACGATCAAAACTAGCCCTAGTTAATTCTTCTCTCCTAGGGATCTTTAGTCGAACTCTGGGTCCAATTGTGTTCAAACTTTGCGCCACGACTTTTCAATTTCTACGTTGTTTGAGTGTTCTGGTAGTAATGAGTTCCAAATTGTGGTTTCTCCTTCAATTTGTCAAATAAAATCTTCGATGTTTAATTCATCAAAAATCTTAATAATGTTTTCTTTTTCAACACAATTAATAGAATATAGAAAACGCCACCAGCTCAAAGCACACACAAATCGTAACTGCGGCAAGGGCAGTGAGTGAGGAGGGAGGGGGTACGCTGTGGCCTGAGTGTGTGGCTTCGCATAATAAGCTCCATATGATAACATGGTCCGCTGACAGTGCGACAGTCGCGCGGGCTAGCCACCGGTAGCGAGGGTGCGCGTCTGGAGTGGCCTGTCTAAGCGACAGTCGCCTGCCTGACCACAGCCGTGGCGTCGCATAATAAGCCCCATATGATAACATGGCCCGCTAAAAGTGGCTTGCCTGTGCGTCTGAGGCAGTCGCAGACCCGAGCCACTCGAGTGGCCGCGCATAATAGGGCTCTTAGTTTCATTCCCTGTGCCGTATCGTCCATAGCAAACAAAGCAGTTACCTTTGCATTAGACTGTTCCAGTAACTGGTCTGCTTCTCATTGTTTGACGTTATTCTGCTCCATCTTGTTAGTAAATACTATATAGACATGCACCGGTAATTTTAATCTGATTTCGATAATTTAGTGAAATAAGTTGGATTTCAACAAGTTTTATTGATTCTAGTGTTCTTTCAACGGTGAATAACTTATGATCTGATGAATTTGCACTTTTGGTTAAAAAAAGGTAAGTGTTATATTTTGAGTTATAGACCTACATTTCTGCTAAAATAAAATATTGCATTAGGGTTGCCATACGTCCGGGTATCCCGGACATGTCCAGGATTGGCTGCTAAAAAATTGGCCCAGGGGATTTTCTTGAATTGTATAAATGTCCTTTTCATTCATATAACTCTACTTATATTTTATGGTTGAAAGTACGTTCTATAACCTATTCTATTCTAGGCTCAAGATAAAGGTATTTTTGTCCAAATTTGTGAAATGGTTGTTTTTATTTCAGAAAAATATTATGGATCGCCACAAAACACACAGTAATCGACATAAAACTAAAGAGCACTTCCTAAGTGGTTGTCAAAAAAGAAAACTTGCAAAAGAACAAGAGAAAAAAAGTGAAGAAGTTCTAGCAAAAACCCATCGTATGACTGATTTTTTACTGATAAATAAACAAACTTCATCGAATGCTCCCTCTCCTGACAACACAAGCCAAAGTGGGCAGAGTGATGGTGAAAATGACCTTTCAACTCCAACTCATAGTAACTCCAGAAGCCAGCACAAAAACTATAAAAACTGTGAAGAGGTAAGTTGTTGTTTTATGTCATACTATCGGCTTTTATAATAGTATGTTTCGTAACAAGAGCCTAAAGTGAGCGTTTTCAGGCCGCGATCTAAGTTTAGATCAAGGGCAGAAAACACTTTAGGCCTGATTTATCAACGCTATTTTCTATCACAAAGTAAATATTAATATTAGTTATCAATATTTTTCAAAAATACGGTGTGATAAAGAAATTTTTTTGGTATGTGTTATTTATTTTCTAGGGGCTTACTGCGAGTTTTCGCAAGAAAAATGCAGCAGTTCACGTCACCGGTGTGAAAAATTTTTAAACACGTTTATCAAATGAACAACGATCTGAACTCCTAAAACATGTGTACAACCATCTTTACGTGAATACTGTATGTTTTACTCTAGGCTACTGACTTTTTTTGTGTAGTCAATATTTATATTAGTATACAAATGTTTTCTCTCTCCAGGGTTTATTTTTTCGCCAATTTGTTTTCCTGGCTTGCACACTATCTATGAAAACACAAGTCAAATTAGTTTTTCATGCAAATCGGTCTATCCAACGTTAGCTCTTTACGGTTTAATTTTGATACTGCAATTTAAACAAGAAATTTTGGAGTAAAAAAGTTAAAAGGGCGTGTTTTAATTTGTTTTTTTTTTTAATTCTTTGTTGTATCTTTCCAGGTTGCAGATGACTCGGTAGTACATGAGGAATCTCCAGCTCCTTAGAATCAATCAGCTGACTTTGAAGTGACTGAACCAGAACCTGACCCAGGGTCCAATAAAGATGTTTTCTTGGAAAACGACATCGGGACTTGGCCGAAACTGATGACTTCTGCTGATGTAGATTACTGCATTAAAATCGGCGCAACAGCACTTCAGAACTGCGATAGTGGTGTACTTGAGAAGAAATCTGTTGTTCAATGTGATAGTGGTAAAGGTTCGGATAAATCTTTCAAAAGAAGATGTCAAGTAAGTTTTTTTGTGCGGAAAGCCAAAAACGGTGAGGTTATAAAACGCTCTTGGCTGTGTTTTCCCCCTAGTAATGGTCGTGTTTATTGTTATGTGTGTAAGCTTTTTTCTACAGTTCACTCAAATTTTACCGATGACGGTTTCTGTGATTGGAAAAATGCCACCTCACGTCTAATTCACCACGAAACCTCCAAATCTCATTTAAATGCTGTGATTGTTTTTGCAGGACGTGCTAAGGAAATAGGGCAAATTGACCAAGAATTGACTCGTCAAGCAGAAGATGTAGCAAAATATTGGCGGGAAGTTCTCAGAAGGTTGATTAGTGTGATTGTTTTTATCAGTGAAAGAGGTCTAGCATCCAGAGGAGAAAACGAAACTCTTGGGTCACCGAAAAATGGCAATTACCTAGGAATACTGGAGCTTGTAGCACAATATGATGAATTTTTGAGAGATCACATAAAAGCTCACGGAAATCGTGGAAGTGGCCACACAAACTATCTCTCATCTACGATTTGCGAAGAAGTTTTGCAAATAATTGGTAAAAGAGTTTTTAGTGAAATTATCTCCCGAATTAAGCAGTCAAAGTACTACTCCATTTCTCTAGACTCAACTGCTGACGAAGGAAACATTGACCAGCTTTCTTTGGTTTTTAGGTATTTAGAGGAATCCACACCTGTAAAAAGATTTTTAACTTTTATGCCAAACCAGGGTCATAAAGCTAAAGACATGTTTCAAAGCTTGATCACGTTTTTGGAAGAGAATGGCTTAGACATCAAGAACTGTCGTGGACAATCCTATGACAATGCTAGTTCGATGAGTGGAAAATACAACGGCCTGCAAGCTTTAGTACAGCAAGAAAACGACCTTGCTCTGTGGGTACCGTGTGCAGGTCACTCGCTGAATCTAGTTGTACAAGCTGCAGCTGGCTGTTGCCTCAGCGCTGTTAGTTTTTTTTTTTATATTTTAGAAGAGCTGTTTGTATTTTTCACTTCTTCTACCAGTCGTTATAAGACTTTGACAGACTGCTTACAAAAAGCAGAAACTACGAGGGAAAATCCCTTCCTTGTGCCGAAAAGAACTACGACAACACGGTGGTCATGCAGAGCTGATGCCACGAAAGCTCTTTTGCATGGCTACAGAGAGATACAAAACACACTGTTTTGTATATCAGACGACCAAGAACAGCCAGGTAAAGCTAGAGTACAAGCTTTGGGCTTGTTCAAAAAAATGAAAAAATTGGAAATAAAACTTTATACTGTGTTTTGGAATGATATCTTCGGTCAAGTAAGCAAGACAAGCGAAACTCTTCAAAATCCAAGGCTTGACATAAACACAGCTGCGTTGTTACTTTCATCCCTTAAAAGTCTAATAGAAAGTAAGCGAGATATTTATGAGGAGTACGAAGAGAGAGCCTCAGACTTGGCTAAAGGTGAAGTTGGTGGTGAAAAATATGAGGAAAAGCGTATGCGCAAAACAAATGTAAGGTTAGCCACCCTAGACAGTGCCCAAGCCCCAGAGGTTGATTTGTCACCTTCAAATAGGTTTAGAATAGAAAGTTTCATTCCTATCATTGACGAACTAGAACGGGCATTACACAAGAGGCTGCAAGCGTATCGACAAGTTGATGCTCGTTTTGGGTTTCTCAGCAAATTGCATGAAATTTCTTTGGAAGAAGTGCAGGTAGCAAGTAAGAAACTAGTGGACCTATATAAGAACGATCTTGAAGATGATCTTGGAAATGAACTGGTGCAGTTTAAGACTTTTTCTGAGCAGTATATTGATGAATACGAAAAAAATAAAAAAAGTCTTGAGTAAGGAGAGATGGTTGTACAAAATTTTGCTAGACAATAATCTCAAGGATTGCCTGCCCAATGTAGAGGTTACATTAAGGATGTACCTGTCTTTGATTAAATTAAAACTAATAAAGAACAGACTCAGAACATCTATGACAGAAGATCGACTAAACTTTCTATCTTTGTTAAATATTGAAAATGATATCTTGAAGCAAGTTAATTAGATTATGTGATTAGTACCTTTATAAATTTAAAATTAAGGAGAAAACCAATCAGTAGTAGCTAGTTAATTATATTATTTCTAAGTACGGTAGCTATAATGTAATTTGGTTTTAAATATTTTCCAATCTCAACGTGTATTTCATACTAAACATGTTCAATAAATAATTTTTAATATTTTAAACAGTTTCTTCGATTTGTATTTGATTTTAATCCTTAACATTTGCACTGAATACTTGGTTTTATCAATATTTTATAGTAAAAAATAGGTATTTTTTAATTTTAAATGAAAAATATTTAAGCTCAAAAAAGGCCTTTAAAACACCATTTTGAAGTTAATTTTTACCAAATTTTCCGGGGGAGGACTCCCAGACCCCCCGCTTTGCAGGGGGGTATTCCATACCCCCAGACCCCCCTGAATCACCACAAACTGAGCCTAGGGGCCCACAGACCCTAAATCCGGCCCTGCATACACCTATGGTGGTGATGGCCAACCAACTCACATACACACCGTCAATCCATTTATATAAAGACGATAAATATGATTACATCATTTTATCAATTTGTACATCAACAAATTGAATGCTGAAAGTCTACATAATTGTGCACTGTAATGGCTGATCACAAAACACTATCACTTAGTACAGTCATCCTCCTACAAAAATAGCGGTAACAGAAAACGAACTACTCTTGAAAACAAAAACTTGCACAACAAGCAGCGAGTGACACAACGTTTTCCGACAATAGCTAAACTCATGCTAAACCAATTCATTTGAAGCAGTAGCACTATGTTGATCAACGTAGTCCGCATCCAAGGTGTTAATAGAATCATGTCTTTATACAGGTATACCTTAACCCCTCAGCACCATAGATATATTACATGATTCTATTATACCTATATCCGTCATCTGCTTTACCTATATCCGTTATATATATGGATATATCCGTCATATGTACTAAACTACTTAATCAATTGTAAGTAGGTTAGTACATTTGTTAAATACAGTAGAACTCCAATTATCCGAATCAATAGGGACCGTACCTCATTCGGATAATCAAAAATTCGGATAATTGGATATTTACCGAAATTTGGGGCATTTGAAAGAAAATACTTCATTTTCGGTACTGTAATGTATACATTTTGATTTAATAATGTACAGTATAAAACAAGAACATTTTAACACATTATATTGGGCACACTACAAGTGTGTTACATAAGTTGTTTATGTAAAAGTTATTACTTGCCAAACATCTCAGTCAAAGTAACCTGTTTGACTGTCTTGAAACGTTTTCGTGCAGCCAGGTCGCGCATCCGCTTCACCGTGAGAAGCTGCATGTGGTCACATTCAGGTTGGCGCTCCATCCACCTTAACGCTGTTTCAAGGCCGGCAAACGCTTCGCTAGCTGATGGTCCCATATCTGCTTCATCGTCCACATTTACGTCATCTTCTTCCTTGACACTTTCTTCTCTCACATTTTCAATAAGTTCATCATCACTTAAAATTTGATACCCAGGGTCTGAAGAGTCACACATCACCCACTCTCCTACATCTTGAGCACTAACTTCTGAACATCCAGGAATTTTTAAAAGAATGTTTCTTAATTCCTCAAGTGACAAGTCATCTTCATCTGTCTCCTTTTCGTTTTCTTGGGCTTCTTTTTCCGCTTTCTCCTTTTCCTTCTCGTCTTCAGTTGATGTGCCTTTCAACTTGTTCCACGCACGTCTTAAAGTGACCGATTTAACCAGACTCCAAGCTTCCGCCACCATGTAAGCGCAATCTTTCAAATTTATTTTCTTGTGGTTACTCAACACACATTTTTCATCTTCTCCCTCCACCAAAAGTTTCCTCAAAAGTTGTCTTCTGTAGTGGCGTTTCATGGTCTCTATAACAGACTGGTCCATTGGTTGCAACAAGCTTGTTATGTTTGGCAGTAAAAAGATTGTTGTAAACTGGCCATTCTCTCTTTCCATCAATTTTGCAGTGGGATGTGTAGGCGCATTGTCAACAATCAAAAGCACTTTACTGCCCTCTTTACCCAAAGATTTTTTGCGCTTTTTTACTTCAGGAATGAAAATGTCTTCGTACCACTCGGTGAACAATGCAGCAGTCATCCAAGCCTTGGGTTGATGTTTGTAATAAAGGGGAAGTTTTTTCACATTTTTAAATGCTCTAGGCCTTTGTGACTTGCCAATCAGAAGAAGAAGTATTCTATGGTTTCCCGTAGAGTTTGCACAGTTAAGCACCGTAACACGATCTTTACTTATTTTATGTCCAGGAGCACTACTTTCCCTTTTAGACGCCAATGTGGTTTTGGGCAAAGCTTTCCAAACAAGCCCGGTTTCATCAGCGTTGTATAAAAACTCTGGATCGTAGGAGTCTGCCAAAACTTTGAATTTTTCAATAAAATTTTCTGCAGCTTTTGGGTCCGCCGATAACTTCTCGCCACTTAAATCAAGTTCATGGACACCGTGCCTGGACTTAAAGTTTCTTAGCCACCCGTTGCTTGCTTTAAAGGTTGCATAACCAAGTTTCTCGGCAAATATCTTGGCTTTTTCACAAAGAATCGGTCCGGAAATCGGGTCTCCCATGGATCGTTGCTGCAAAAACCACTTGAAAACAGCATCCTCTAAATCTTTGTTTGTTGCCGCCTTCATTGATTTTCTTGAAGAACTTCCATCTTCGTTTTCAAGCACTGACACAAAGTTTAAAAGTGTAGCTTTATTCTTTTTAATGTCTGAAATTGTTGCCTGTCCAACACCGTACATCTCAGCCAACTGCTTACCAGTAACTCCTTTATCGGATTGTTCTATAATTTATCCGCCAACGATAACACAACACGTTTTCTTTTACAGGCCATGGTAAACAATCAAAATCACTTACTGCACATACACTACAACGCACTCACAAACAAAACAAATTGACTGTATGAGCGAAAGAGTATCACGGTAGCAGGTCAACACCGCACTGACTCTATCAGAATAAAAGCGGAATGAGGGTGAGGGGGAAGAGGGAGGAAGAAATTGGCTAAAAATAGAACAATACAGTGTATGCACTAGGAAACAGTGACTCATTGCCCCGCGCAGCGCCTATAGTAGCTTCGCGGGAGGAAGAACAGCAGCGCGTAAAGGCTTCTGCCTTCTTTAATAACGATTCTTCGTTATTTTGTGATTTAAAATTCGTTCTGTAAGCGATTCGGATAATCGGCGATTCGGATAGTTGGAGTTCAGATAATCGGAGTTCTACTGTACTTGCAAATTTACTAATTAACACGGAAATTAATAAGTAATTTGCACAATGTTAATTTCTGTACCTAGTGGAGTTGGCAAATCATACGTTGTTGAATTTTGGCTGGATAAGTTGAATTTTGTACTGTTTGATAATATTTTCTTGGTATTGTTGATTAATAACATGTTACTTTGTTCTTTGAATTGTATGTTTTAATAATTGTGTATACCTGTAATAATTTGTAAGAAAATATGATTTTCTGAAAAGTCAATTTAATCTCTAAACATGTGATTTTTTATAGGATTTTCTTTGTTATTTTCTGCCTTATAAGTTTGTTAAATAATATAAAAAAATAGTTTTATATGTAGTAAGTATTAGTTGAGGGTGACAAGTCGAAACTTGTGAAAGTGTACTCCAGTTCTTGTCCATCAATACCCCACAGAACTATATAAGTGTGTGCCATAGTATGATTTTACATGTCTGAACTTTCTTTATATGAAACAATTTCATCTTAATAGAGACAAATGACCTGATGATGAGTATTTTGACTTGAAACTTGTCATCTAGTTATATAATGGATAGATTGACTGATTAAAACATAAGTAAACATTATGTCTCTTGCACAATGTTAATTGTAGTAATATTCTCGCCAATAGTCAGTGTCTCAGCTGGATAGTGAAGTGTAACTGTTTTACATATTTAGTTCTTCTATTCTTTTTGTTTATATTCTTTTTTTCCAACATATAGGAAACGCAATTTTACCTAAAAATGCACTATGTATATTTTTATTCCAATCTTCATTTGTGATTTTTTTTATACAGTACAGCCAGGGGCGGATTTACCATGTCGCAGGTACGATGGCCCCCGCAATCCTAGAGACCCCAAAACTGACTCAAAAATTTAAAATATTTTATGTTTTTCCCTGATTGTTATTTTCCAATAACTGTTTGATAATTAAAACGTTTTTGTTTATTATCATGATATAACAATGAATGCAATAAATTAATAACTTTTGTTTTCAGCTAAGATCGTTTTAGGAAATCGTAAGCTATAAAGGCATACTTGCGGCTATACTTGGCGCAGCTCCGCTCCAGCCAAACCTGGTCGTTATTAAATTGTTAACATTGTGAATCCTCTTCAATATTCGTTGCAATTTGGAAGTCTCACTGTACAATGCAGTTTCGTTGCGTTCAAGGTCGAAATTAGTCACATGGCAGATATTTTACTTTTCAGCAGTCTAACCAAAAATATTTACGGATGTTATGGTTTATGTTTAGAAGTGTGTAATCGTAATATGATTAATGTGAATACTCTCTTTTTGTTCTTTTTATTTGATTGTCTTATAATGTGTGATCAGCGTTAATCATGAACTCCATAGATTAAGCCCTCGAAATTATGAAACAAATTTATGAATCCAGTGCATCAAAGCGGAAAAAAGAAAAGAATCTGCAGAAAACCCGTTGAAGCAGAAAGGTAGCATGTTGAAATGTTTTAAGAAGTCTGACATAGAACTAAATGATATCAAAACAGATGACGAGAATTTAAAAGGTATATTTACATATAATTCAAATACAGCTACACCAATTGAAGAGTGTTTAAATAACAAACGAGACGTTAGGTCTGAGGAGCTAGACAGATTGAACTGAACAAGTGCCTTCTTGTTCATTTTCGCCCACTTCTGTCATTTCATTAGATGAAGGTGAAACTCTACGTAATCTTATTTCCACTTATACACGTGAGTGAAATGGAGCTTGTGCTTGAGGCTGAGGTCAGCTTGAATAACGTTGAATATGATATCATCCTTAGGCCTACTCCTATTACTGAGACAGGATTTCCATTAGGTATAGCTCTGTGGCCCCCAAATCCCACAAACGAAATGATTGATTTTTTCACTAGGAATGTACCTAAATATATTGGCAAAATTGAGAATCTAAAAAAGCAATTTACTCAGGCAAATATAACAATTTTTAGGAACATTTTTTGAGAATCAAAACTAACGGAGAAAGGGAAAAGAGGAAATGGTTGATATTTTCTGATACCACTTTCAGTTTATTTATATGTTTGTAAATTGTTTTCTGACCCAAAACATACTCAACATATCCTTATTGAAGGGTTTTCTGACTGGTCGAGATTAGCAAAAGTATTAAATACCCACAAAAGTCCAAAACGCATCTAACAACTATGGTAAGTTTCATTAAAAGAAGTAATTTAAAGGGCAGGATAGATTATGAATTAATGTTACAAATTTAAAATGAGCACAGTTACTAGAGGAAAGTTCTATATCGTGTTGTAGTCACTATTTAATTGCTTGCAAAACTGGGTCTTCCTTTCAGAGATCAGAGAGCAAAACTTTTCTAATATTTTTGATACCAGTATAAAAAAACAAGAAACATTTTTTATCGTGTTTAGAATATCTCTCTGAATTTGATGAATTTCTGAAAGATTGTTTTCTGAAATATGAAGCGTGTGGTTCAGGTTGAACTAACTAATTGTCCCATATTATCTGCAACGAGATTTTAACCCTTACGGCAATAGAACTAAAATAATCAGTGATGAAGCTAAAAAAGCTCGATATTTTGCCATAACTGTGGATTCAACACCTGATTTGAGTCGTGTAGACCAGTTGACTTTTGTAATACGATACGTCATGTCTGATAGTCAACCAGTTGATAGATTTTTTGGTTTTATTCCCATCAAGTCACATAAGGCAGAATACTTGAAAGACATAGTACTGAAAGTACTAACTGAACTAAGCCTGGACATAGCACTGTGCAGAGGCCAGTTTTACGATAATGCTTAAAATATGCCAGGTGTATATGCAGGTCTACAAGCCAAGATACTAGAGATGAGTCCTAAGCCATTCTATGTGCCTTGTACCAGTCACACTTTGAACTTATGTGGCATTAACACTGCTGAAAGCTTCAGTGGGTCATTATATTTCTTTGATTTAGTTCAACGTGTGTACACTTTTTTTAGCGCTTCAACGTAGATAGAATGCACTCAAAACGTACCTCCAGCTAAAACAAATTGTTGTGAAAAGATTGAGTGACACCAGATGGTCAGTCAGAGCTGATGCGGTCCTTGCACTGAAAAAAAGACTATTCAGAAATTCAAAATGCTCTTTTGGCCATTCATGCAAGTGAAAATGAAAAACCTATAGTTAAATCAGAAGCAATAGGGCTTGCTAAAAAGTTATCTTCTTACGAAACTGCTGCTATGACAGTTTTGTGGAGTCAGTTGCTTGAAAGACTAAATAAAACCAGTAAGTGCTTACAAAAAGAGGAAGGTAACATGAAGATAGCAGTAGAGATGCTGGAATCATTAGAAAAGTATGTCTTGGATGTACGTCAAGATTTCTCAGTAATAAACAGTGAAGCCTAAATTTTATTGGCATCAGCAAAGGAATTATGCAATGAAGATTTATGCATGAATTTTTTCTAAATTCATCAAACAGACGAAAAGAAGAAAGAAATTTGATGATGAGACTCTATCCTCGTCAGATAACGAAGTATATTTACTAGAAAGTGATAAAGTAAAAGTGGAAATTTTCTATGAAATTTGAGACAGACTTGTTTTAGAAATAAAAACCAGACAAGGAAAACTTCAGCATATTTTTAACATCTTCCAGGACCTATTTTATATTCAAGATGATATATTTTCAAGGAGTCAACTGAAGAATGTATCTGAAGTTTATTTCTTTGGAATGAAATAAAAAACGTCTTTATTTAATCAGGCGAAGTTGGGACTAAAAAGTCCCTTCTACCACTTAACCTGATACAAAAATAATTACAATTAACAATTTTGTTTTTAAATATAGTAATTACAACTGAATAAAAGTAACAATAACTAATAATAACACAACAAATAATTAACTATCCTAAAGTAAATAATATTAATAATCATAGTGAAATTATATATGTAATTACAGTATAAAATAAATTCTTAGATATAAAGGACTTAAAAATAAAATAAAATAATGAAATTCCACTTACACCCTCACACACGCTCTCTTCAACTGGACCATATACGCTAATTCACACATTTATGAACTTAATAGCAAATCATAAAAACTGAAAAAGAAAAAAAAACCTTACAAATCACATTCATACGTATCCTCCAAATGTCCGCCAAACACCACCAGCCATCATCGGACCTGCAGGAGAAAGGCTTTTACCTCCGCCCTGAAGCGATGATAATTATCCATGTTCCTCATACTATCTGGAAGGGAATTCCGGAATTCCTTAGACGGCAAGAAATTACTGTAAACGATTTATTGAATATTGAAGTTTTATGAGTAGGAATACAAAGAAGCGAAGCACCCCTGCGTGTCTCCAGGGCACTAACATGAGACAAAATGAAACAAAAACCTGAAGTTATCATACAGATATTTAGGAGACTTTGTGTGCAATACCTTATGTAAGAAAGAAACGATGTGAAATTCATAGAGCCCCTTAATTTTTAGTAAAGATGGTTGATCATAGAATTGGGTTACATGATCTCTTCTTGAAAGATAACATTGACGGATCTCTGTTGTTTGAAGAGTTCAAACACTTTCAGCAGTTCCTGAAAATCTCCCGAGAAACCACCAAGACTACAAATAATGTAGATGAAAACGGGAGGAGGAGTTGCCCAGGAAAATGGTACAAGCTCATAGGGTCAAAAAAAGGGCTAAAGTAAACTTTTCCAAATCCTGAATCTTTCTTACAATACTGATTCCCAGTGCTTCGGGTGAAAGATGCTGTGCTTTAAAAAGAATACAACATTTTTTGCGCACAACGCTTTCGGAAGACCACCTGAATGACTTGGCAATTTTGTATATAGAAGTGAAACAATGAACAAACTAAGTTATGATAAATTGATGGACACATTTGCTGCTCAGAAAGCCAGAAGAAATTATATTTAGCCTGTATATTAACATACTTAGAAAACAGTTGTTATCATTTCATTGGCATTCGTATTGTTTCTAATGAACAAATTCAATAACATTACTTTATATATTCATATATAGGCCTAAATGAAAACAGATTTTCCACAACACTACCATGAGTTAAGCTGTTTTCGTTAAGTGTTTATAACCAGCGAAACGTCATATTTCCCACAGCTGTCTATTGTTGACAGTCGAAAGTAACATTGTTTAAGTTCGAAAATTTTCCACTATCAACAACTTAATAACCCTCAAAAGCTTTTAAAAACATTCAATTGAATAAAATTCCTAATAAAGGAATATCTATTTCCAACAATCATGACTGTACAATTAATTTAAATGTGCATTAAAAATAGTAGAGCTGATTTTATAAAATGTTCCTAATTAAATAAAAAGTTAACATTCCAACATTTTTAATTCAGTAGTGTTGTGAAAAATATCGTTCAAAACTCAAGTGAAAATGTTTTGCATGTTCTCGACCAATTGAAGTGTTCGATAATTCTCACACTTCAAACATATGGTCTCGAACATGCAAAATCCCATTTTCCACTCTTGTTATGAAATAAACTATTTCAACATACTGTAAATTAAAAGCGATGGTCATAGTTAATAAACCTATTGAAATATTAATTTGTGTTATTATTGACAAATTAATATTTATAAATTTAAAGTTTAATATTTAACGGTAGACAAGGGGGCCCCAAAAGACGATGTGTGACGGCCCTCTGAGTGTGTAAATTTGCCACTGAGTAGAGCAGTTAAAAATTTACGGATGAGTCTTTATTTATCCTGTGTTTTCTTGCCATATAGTATATGTCATAGGCTACATTTTAGCATTAGGCTATCAAATTAATCTGAAGAAGTGATATAATAACGTACTTTTGATTATAATATAATTTTAAAAGTAAAGACAGCATCTATATACATGACTTGGTTATTGTTGATATGGAAAGATCACCAACCATGAATTCCGCCGTATTGTGAATTGATGCTATCTGGATTGGTTCACCACCACATTGATCCAGATTAGCATAAGTCCACTGAATATAAATTGTGTTGAAATGTCAGAAAACCCTTCTTAGTTCTTAGATATTTTTGTCATTATTATAGTAAAGAATGTGCACAGTAAATTAAGTACACTAAAAAAATTCTTATAAACACGTTGAGTGCAGGACACTCAGATGCAAGGGGCGGACCCCTCGCCTATGGACCACTCGTAAGCAAAGAGTCCGCCGAAATCATGCCCTTCGCATCCGCACATGTGTTAACAAAAGAACTATTATAAATACATTTAAATTTATACTTACTAGTTAAACAGTTGTTTTCTAAATTGAAACGGGAGCTTCAAGTATAACTGATTAAATCTGTTAATGGTATTTTTAAAATGTTGCTAACAGGTTGGGGCTTAAATCATTCATTGGAGCAGATATTCCCAGCTTCTGAGCCCTCAGAATCAATGTTAGTGGTGCTCAAGTCTCCCAGAACATTGGATAGCACTGACTCTGACCAAGATGATGTTGTCTGTGCTACTCACCCCTCCAAACACCAGTAAGTTACCTCTTATTTAACAACATAGTTCTCACTTAATTGTTTTGTTAAAATAACTATTATCACACTTAGTGAGCAAACAAATTGTCTAAGAGCATTATTTAGTTTATTTTTAATGATAGTTATATTCCATCATTACAATCTTGTTTTATTTTTCAGGTGAGACCTATGTCAATGCCTTATACATATCATCTAGTCTATTGAAGATCTCTACATTACCAAAGCTATTTATTTCACACAAAGTGTTCGCTTATTTTTATATATTTTACATAATACAGTAACCTACTTGTTTGTATTTATTTCATTTTCCCTTGGTAAACTATTAAGTTTACTAAATGAATTATTAAAGTTGCATGAAATCAAATATTTTGTAGAGAATATTTCTTCTTACTTAGAGAATAGATAATATACCAATAAATATTTGGGTATGATTAATGTACAATATACTTTGGGTGTGATAAGTACAGTATAATAATAATTTCAAAAATGCTTCCTGGATATTTATAAAATGTAATTCAGTACTAAATATGTAAACTTTAATGGATGGTTAGCACTGGGGTATACTTAATTTTCAAATTGGTTTACACATGCATTCACAAATTCATGGAACATTGAATTGACAATTTAACCATTGAAACCGAAACATCGCAGCAGTTAGTGGCACTGAAAAAATTGATTTTGTTTTTTCCTTTTTTATCTACAGTTTATTAAAATTAACCTCATTCCCTTCTGTATTCGATTAAACTTTTGATAGGTAACTTAAATCTCTATTAAACCACATGTATTTTTTTACATGTGGCAAATACTTGAAAAATACATGTTAATAGACATGTTTTTTTAACATGTGGCTAATACCTCAAAAATGCATGTTAATACACATGTATTTTTTTAGTTTCTCCACCCCTTTTACGACATTCTCAAAGTCTCAACACTATGTCTCAGCATGTATTATTGGCTGTAAGTATACAGGAAGCATGGACTATTGGCTTATAACACATTCTAAACATTATATTAGCCTTTTTATATATTGTTACGGTCCAACAGGATCCTAATAAATAATGCGATTCCACTTCTGGCTATTAATTGTTACTTTTATTTACAAGTTCTAAATTACTATATTACACACTATGAAATATTTACAAACTTAAATTATTACTTAGACACTATTTCGACACATAAATTAATCACTAATATTTACAACAATTTATATTACTTATCACTCTATTCACCTAATGTCTGACACTGCTCAGTATACTGTCACTAGACTGTCACTTTCACTAGATTGTCACTGTCACATCCACTGGGGATTACTGTCACTGACTGTCTCTTCACTGACTGTCAGGTTGGCTAAAGGGTGTCTTTGTATGACCAGAGGTTGAAGCCAAGAAGATTTTGGAACTGGCGATGATACACCTGCAGAAGCATCTTGAAGTTCTTGATTCCAAAGGAAGGGCCTCGATTCACCTGCAGGCAAATAATCTGCCATTCTAGTCCTTTCTGGAAGACCTGGATTGGCCCCGCGGGCGGTTACCCTTGCAAGGATGGGGCGCAATGACCTAGGTGGTACCGATGTTGGCTGTTATGGTCCGTAATAATATATATATCTATTTGACTACCAATGGTAATACACATATATTTTCAAAAACTAGATAACATTTTAAAACTTGTGGATGTCTTAAACATTTTTGGCACCACTTACATTTTCAAAGGACAGGCCTTCGTATTTTACATTTTTGATATAAAATATCAAAATATTTTATGAAAATAAAAGAAATTCAACATAACATATACCAACGTTTTACTGTATAAGATTCTCCTCACATTTGGAAGTAAACCACATTGGTCAATGGATTTTATATATATAAAAGCCATTTACCACTCATCGCTATTTCTCCAAAACTATTCGTTCAACTGACTTGAAATCTTCGTCCCTAGAGGCTCACTAAGAAAGGATTTCCCTCTCCAACCTCAGGACTCCGTCCCACTGGCCTCCAAAATTCCCGTGGTATTCTTATGGAGCTATATTAATTAATTTATTTATTTGATTAACAGCTGTTAAATAAAAACAAATTGAATAAAATTGTGCTAGGCTAAATTTTTAAAATCCATGGTAAATTATACATAAAATCAGCAGTTCTAAATCGGATACATGGAGTAAACTTAAAGCTTGATGCACATTTTGACTATATAATCAAACTCAATATTATGACCGGCGAAGTGGGCGGGTACATCAAGTATAATATTTCTCTATTAATATATTTATATTTTTTCACATTTGAGAAAAGAAACTGAGATCAATTCACAGCCAGATATAGTAAAATGTCGATTACTATCGATTTACTAGACGATCTTAAAAAAATGAAAACAAGTACATTTGGTGTTAGCATGTGAAGTCTGTTTTTCAAAAGACTGCTTGTTCTAAAGCATGATGATTAAGATGTGTAAAGCATGAAAAGCCATTTGATACACTTATCTTATACAGTGATAAGATGTTGAAAAAGGTTTATTGCATATTTTTAAAATAAATTATACAGGGTCCCAAAACTAAAAATGGAAATTTATTCAGATCCCTCATCTTCCGACTAACTCCTGAGCCCTGGTTAACATATCAGGAATTGGTTGTTAAAAGAAAACAACACAATTAGCATTTAATACAGTAGAAACCCTATTTTCCGTCAGGGGTCGGGACCGCGGCCCAGATTGGAGAATAGACGGATTATAGAGAATTCGCCCAAACACACCTATATTGCTGGAAACTTATTGTTAGTGCTTATGCACATTACATTAAAATGCTGTATAGTACATAATAACAAAATGAGAAAAGGTTAGAAAAAAGTCATGTTTGAGAATGTATAATACCCTTTTATTACAGTAGGCCTAGTTTTAATGTAAAACATAATCTTGTACATTATGTAATGAGCACAACAATTAACTATCAACATTATTAAAATTAAACTGCAGTACAGTATAAAATATTAAAGCCCAGTTCCGACGGTTAGTGTTTTCGCAGACATCAGACGACCCGATGTCGGTACACGAATAGTGAGTCGCCGTGACTCGCCTGTGTATCATCAAACAGGACCGTTCCAACGGCCCGTGACCTGTGTAGGCATTGCGGCTTAAAAATTTATCTTTAACCACAGTCCTTTGTAATGCCACCTCTTTCCCCATGTTGTACAAGACCTGTTCAGGCAGCCCCGGACGGCCTGTCCGTACGTCACGCATACACAGGCGAGCTGTTCCAACGACCTGTTATCTGGTAGACGGCAGATGAGGCCTTACGGATGGCAGGCTGGAACTAGACTTATGATGGCTAGACGGCTGGAGGGGGAATTGTCTTCTTCTAGACAGATGGGTCATACAGCAACTGTCATATCGTGGTGCGACGAAGCCAGATACCGACAGATAACAGAACCTCGCGGAAAATAGGGTGATGGACAATAGGGTTTTCACTGTATTAAACAACATGTCCCTGAAAGAACAACAAATTATTTATCCTTCTTTTTATAATTAAAACATTTAGAGATGGGCAAAAGTGAGATGAGCACCTACCTCGCAAACATCCTCAATGAACAGGTGGCGGCTGTTCACCTGCGTGCTGCCGCTTCCCCACCACCACTTTCACTAACATTATGTAACGCAAACAAAGAAGTTTGCTGGTTATGGGCAGAAAGCTGCAGTCTACTTTTGTAGTGTTTTTACATGTCAAAGGAGAGAGTACTTACATGAAATTTTAACTGACACTTAGAATTAAAATATAAAAATTAACTAAAAACGGTATAGGCTAAAAACTTTTGTTTATTTGCCACAAGGGCATTTTAAGAAAGGTTTTTGTTTTTCGTACGATGGAGCTGTTGGTTTATTGGTTCTTGTAGCATGATCAAAGGCAGTCTGTGTTGTCCACCTGCTCATGGTTGTACCAGAATACTGTTTGCGTATACCTTCTGCATAACGACAGCTGGCCATACAGCCAAGGTTTGTGCCTTCAGACAGCTGCGGGTACACCACATTTACTATAGATTTCTCCTCTAGTATTGGGTCCTGACTTTTTGCACAGAATGGCATATCTATTATGGAGCCCCGCTTTATGTAGCCCAATAGATGAGATCTTTCATCATACAAAGGGAGATCCTCACTCAAAGTTCTAGGTCTTAAATTTCTTTCAAAATTCTTTTCTTTACATTTGCAGTTATATACCAAACAACAACATATTTCACATATATCATGCTTATCCTGACTCTTAAGTTTGCCTGATGTGTCATAGCTTTTCTTTTTGGATGAGGACTTAGTATTGCAAATGTCATGATCATTTTGATTGAACAATTTCTCTTTGTGCAACATTGGCTTTTTAATTTGGTTATAATCCTCACAAACTTTGTATTCAGGTGACATTACCCTATTATTATCTTTATTTGTACAACAGAAGCACTTTTTTAGATGGCAGTCTTTGTTTGCATGATTACTATGGTCAAAACAGATACATCCACAATTTTTAACACATTTTGTTACACAGCTATAACAGGTCATATTTTGCCTCAACTAGAAGCATTTTATTGAAAACTTACAATATTTCAAAAATTGCCAAATTCAAAATATACCAAGTAACTAAGCAACACAACAGTTTTAAACTTTATCTCAATTACAGCAGGTTTGTGCAAATTAAACAACAATATTTGTAAAATGATATATGCACTATCTTTAATAATTGAACATTTCAACACTTTAATTTGTGAAGTAACTAATCAGATAGGTAAGATATTTTCGGCTTGTAAATTACTACTTGAGTTAGTCGAAACTGGTCGCCATCTGACAATGTGGTGGGCCACTTGACTGAATATAAGGTAATATAAACCTCTAGTATAATTAGACAGTGGTCTGGAGGCAATTCATTATGAAAGTCTCTTGAATGATGTTCTTTAAAGTATTTTTCACAAAATACTTCTTCAGGTGTTGGATTGTGTATTTGTGGTGGCTCTTCTATTTCCCAGAACGTTTTTATGCATGATTCTAAGGTTTGAGATGAAGATAAAAGTGAGATGAGATCTAGTGTCAGGTAATTTGTGTTTTGTAATAGTTTTACCAAGTAATATCCAGCCAAAAATAGTGTTATATGCAGCAGAAGGATAACCTTTTGGTGTACGCTTGAAACCTCCAACAGATATGTCAGGAAACAAATCAGCTCCTAATAAGAAATGTATTTTATCTACAGTGTCAGCTCGAGGTTCTTACAGTAGTTTCTAACATTAATCGGTATAGAAGTTAATGGCAACGGAGCTCTGTAATACATGATAACACTATTTACACTAGTGTGCAGATTAGGATGACTCTTGAAGCCAGGTTTTATGCAACATTTTACTATTCCCTTTGTTGATTGTACTACAGTCTGAGATGTACCTTGTATAATTTCTGAGCAGTTTTGAAGAGGTAGTTGCAAGCTCTCGAACACAATCTTCTGTTACAAAAGAAGTTTGGGAACCAGGATCTAAAAGTGCTCTATAAGTTTTGTACTCGCCTTTTAAATTCCTAGTTGAATGGCTGCTGTGCCTAGAATGGTTGTGTAAAAATCCTCCTGATGTGTAGGCAAGAGTAGTTGAGAAGCGGCAGTGTAGTTTTGGACTGAACCTCCTTTGTAGAGTGTTGCAGTTAAGACCCAACGAGTGTCTCGTTTGGTTGAGTAAGTAAACTATCATTACGAGGTGAGTAATGTAGCAAAGTATGATGACGTCAGTAACACACTTTACATGAAGTACTGGACTTACAAGATTTTACAGTATATCCTGAGGACAAGCATTTAAGACAAGCTTGTTTGCGTTTAATAAATTCTTGTCTTTCTAAAACTGAAAGTTCATTAAATTTTTGATATTTGTAAATGACATAACTATCATTACAGTATATACAGTTCTGGGAGCTCATTGCTAATAAAGGTACTTTTCAAATCAGTAGGTTGGTTGGAGCTTTCTCTAATGTCTTGAAATTTAACAGAAGTATATAACTTGTTCAAACCCCTTCGACAAATTTAAGTTGGAATAAAACGTTCATTCAAGAATATTTCTTTCAAACGGTTGTATGTATATCAAGGTGTTGTATAACAATATGGCAAAGCTAATCTGCTGCTGCACACTCCTAGACAGTGCCCGCTATATTCCTGTTGCAGCTGTCAGATAGCGTCCAAAGGGAAATAAAAAGCAAGATACTATCGTGAGGACAAAAATACTAAGATGATGATATATGAAGGAATAAACGGATAATTGTACATAAAGACATCAAGCAGCTAGGGAAATAGCATCCGGAGGGGAATAAAAGGCAAAATATGATAGTTCTGAAGGGACAAAAATATCTGTTGAGAGTAACAAAAAGAGCAAATTTATCTAGCACTTTTGTATTCCAAGCGACAAAAACGGAAATAGCATCCAAAGTCAAAAGCAAGGAAAAATGATTGTAGTTCAAGCGAAAAAAATCTCAAGGTGAATGTATTCTAATGAATGAAGGAAAGTGGTAGGCCTACTGTGGATGGAGAAGGCCAAAAAGAATTAAAATTCAACTCAGTTTGTCCTGAGTTGTGATACATGAAACTTTGAAAAAGTAATACAAGGATGAGGAGCACATCAAAAGTTATAAATTAATTTATAACTAATATAATCAAACCACAAAAAAAACTTCAAACAGGTAAAAAAGACGCCAAGCACATTAAAAAAGTTGTAGATAAATAAATTTACAAATATGAGAAATCAAAATGGGATGGCCAAGTACCACTGGTACTCCAATGAAACAAACAAACAAAACAAACCAACCATGCAACAAATTGGAAAATTATGGACATGAATGAAAGTTAAAATTCTTAGCATTGTCGTTCGAGGGAGGTTGAAAAAAATCCACTGCCAGGGATTTTAATTTTCACTCATGTCCATATTTTTTTCTAATTTGTTTGCATGGTTTGTTTGTTTGTTTGGAGCATCGGAGTACTTGGCCATCCCGTTTTGATTTTACATATTTTTAGTTTATTCATCTACAACTTTTTTAATGTGCTTGGCATTCTTTTTTACTTATTTGAAGTATTTTTTTGGTTTGATTTATTACTCTTCATATCAAAAATACAAAGAACCTAATAACATACAAATCATTATTCAAGATCATATTTAACCTACAACAACAATATTTTAAAAAAGCTAAAGGTTATAGTTTAATTTTTTTTTAAATTACATTTTCATACTTCATATCCTTTTCGAATGTCCATAAAAAAGTTTCTTTGGGATCTACATATAAAAATGTCGATCACATTAATGTGGAGGGATTTTTCTGTAAAATAAATGTTAATGATTGTTATGAATTATTCTTGGATAAGTTAAATTATACTATAAATATTAATACTATAGAGATTACTAAGAATACTAAATATAAAAGTCCTTGGATTAATAATAATATAATAAGTAGTCAAGCAAAGACTAAAGTGTTATAACATCTATAGTAGAAGACTGAATAGTAAATGTTTTAAGAAATATTGAGATCGATTTACTGATAAATAAAAAAATGAATAAAAATTAATGTTAATGTAAACTCATGAATGAGTATGATGGCGACATTGGTCAAAAATGGAAAATAATAAATAATCTAACAGGCAATAATGTAAATAAGAATGTGGATAAAATTGTACTGGAGTATACCTTAGATAATCCTCAAGAAGCCGCAGACAAATTAAATAGCTTCCTTATCACTGTCTGTAACATATCAATCAATGAAAATATCATTATTTATTCTGTACAGTAGTACAACAAATGGCGTCAACATAATACATAAAATTGAAAATACTTAATACTAGAAAATATAATATAACAAAACGTACAGTTAATTATTATATCAATATCAACAATCATTATATAACATTGTTCAGTAAATATCTTATACTATAAAACGAGCAAGGAATTGTATGTATGTATGTATGTACCTATTTCCAGTCATTTTATTTCAAAAACGGCTCTACCGATTTTCTTCGTACTTTGTCTATAAAAGGTTTTCTACCTCAGGAATCCAATGGATTTGGTGACAATTTTGAGAAAACTCATTTTCTATGAGTTTTCACGATTCCAAAAGTAAATCGTGGCGGGTGGGTCAATACCACTGTTTAATGTTTACTATTTACTATTTCAACATGTGAGTTATGATTTTAATTTATTTTTTTAAATAACACATGTTTTTCTGAATCTGTTAAAATGTAAACAAACCAAATATTATTGTATTTTTCTTACCTATGTCTAAAATACACAATTCAGTTATTCTCGAACTTTATTTCATTTTTATTATAATTTCAAAGCTGAAATTTAAAATACAGATCTTGATTCAAACAATGAAACAAATCTTATGACTTGTAATAATACTTTGCAAACAACTTCTACAAATAATTCTGGAAATACCTTACAAACTTCTAGCAACTTTCTTAATTACGATTTGCCATCAACCTCGGGGGTAACACTGAGGTTAATGGCAAATCGTAATTAAGAAAGTTGCTAGAAGTTTGTAAGGTATTTCCAGAATTATTTGTAGAAGTTGTTTGCAAAGTATTATTACAAGTCATAAGATTTGTTTCATTGTTTGAATCAAGATCTGTATTTTCAATTTCAGCTTCATGGCATGTTTCAGTATCTTGGGATTCATTTAAATTCGGTATTGGAAGTCAGCGATTAGATGATATGAACCCGATCGGAGATCGGCTTTCCTGGTACTAATTCATTAAATGAATAAAGAGATTATTTAGTCAATTGACTTTTTAGTTCTTTTTTAAAAGAAGGTATTTTTGATATACTAGTAATTAATGAAATTTATTGGAAATAGAAAAGATGATTGTATACAAATAAATATAAGATACAAATAATAGATAAAATTTAAATGTCACATCAGTAGTTAAAGATAAGCATAGCCGCTCCATCTTCAAAGGGAAGACTTCTTATTTTCTTCCTTGTCTCTCGAAGCCGTAAGGACATGGATCGAATAATTGAAAGCTCTGGACTCTCAGCTATACAATGACTTGGGAATAAGGCTTCCTCCATTTTATAGCTAGAGTTTCACCTGTTCTTTTTTGGAAGGCTGCATACTCTTTGTGTAAAACTCCTTCGGTCGGACATATAAGTGGAGTAAAACTTCCTCTGATATCTTCAGCAGCTCTGTCATACTTTTTATGTTTTTTCATGGCACGATTTCTTGAAGTTGTGGTCCAGCCTTGGTTGGCATAAGAAGTAGCGTCAGCATTTATAAAACAGGTTATCAAAAAACGCTACTTTCTCAGCTTCCCAAATTTCATTTATTTTAAAATCAGCTTGCAAAGCTGGAATATTATTTTCTGTATCAGCTTCTCAGAGAACTGACTCAACTTCAACTCCTTTCCAAGCCATCTTTGCAATAGCAGCACAGTGATCTCTGTATTGATCATGTCCATGTTTAACTAGACCTCCTTTTTTGCAATTTAATGCATGTATCAAATTCAGTATGGAATCACATCCATTACAATTAGTTGTTTGTCTTCTTAACATGTGACTGTAACGAATAGCTAAAGCATCTCTAAACTGATCTGGAAACAAATCCATGTGATCAGCTGTTGTAGGAATTACATTTAGACACTGACTTGCATTTCCAGATATTATTCTATGGTCTCTTTTGAACTTCAAGTAATAAATTTATTATTCTTTCACTTTGAGCTTTTATTAAAATTTCATTTTAATTTGGTTTGTTTTCTGGCAGATTGTAAGGTATATATATATAGTAAGGTATATATATATATATATATATATATATATATATATATATATGTTTGAAGTTTATGCGCTACTAAACCATTCAACCGATCGCCATGAAACCTTAGGATGTTGTCCTGTACACTCCCGAGATGGTTTATGTGAAGTTTGATGCAGATCCGTCCACAGGGTCCCGCCCCACGGGCTCCTAAAGATCCCATGTTATTCAAATGGAGAATCTGAATTGTTTACAAAAAACATATGACTGTGTGGTTTAATGTAGTTTCAAATGCCATAAGCAGATTGAATTCTCACAACAACAGTACTGTATATATTTTGATTTATTGTAGTTCTACATTTCACCTTGAGAGTGTAGCACACACTACTTTTACTTGATCAGGTGATCTGTATTTGGTGTTAACCTTTTTTCCTCGGTAATTAAAACATGTGGTGAAACGTGAAAATAAAAAATAAATAATTATTTGTTTTGCAGTTTACTTTTTATGACATGCCTCCTTAAAAGGTATTTATTTTATTTATAGTTCATGGAATACTGCTTAAGAGTCCTGGTAAGGTCGTAGATCGATCTTCCTCACGAGGCGACATGCCAAGATCCAAAAATGGGACTGTAGCAGAGTGTCTTGGTGAGGCCGCAGGCCGAGCATACCTCACGAGCGTAGCGAGTGACGACGGGGTTGGCACGCGAAGCGTGCAGGGGTGCTCACTAGTATATATATATATATAGTCATTATTGTTAAACGGTTCTCCTTATTTTATTAAAAATATCAACTTTTCAGTACTTTTTCGAGATATTTCATAAGATGTTTTTGAGTTTATGGTTGGATCTTTGATGTTCAAGCCTCCAAGATGAGTTGGAAGAGTAAGTAATTCATGTTCTAGTTCAGAAATTTCATGCTCAAAATATTTGGTGTAAAGTGTTGATGTATAGTAGTCTTTATATCTTCGTATTCGTCACTTCTTGAAATCTTCTGTCACTCTTTGAATAAATTCCCATTCATTTGGCAATGACTTTGTGAATGCAGAATATGCTGCTTGAGGACTTTTTTGCGCTGCAATACCAAACTTTTTTACACATTCTATCAAATTATTTTTATTTTTTCTCGTACAAAATCCGTTTTTATTCTGGAGTTCCAAGAATACCTCCCAAGAACCTATGTGATGTGACAACTTTCACTTGCAAGTCTCTTAATCTTTGTTCAGCTGCTTCTCTGTGTTCAGGTTTAACTACTAAAATGCTTTTTTTAGGTTCAAATAATATCCCCATTAAGGTCCTTTAACTTGAAGAGCGTCAAAAGATGTATTTCTCTGCTGATACGATGTATTTCTCTGAAACAAGCAGAATCACCAGCGTACCAATTTGTTAACAGTTTATTGTATTATTCACTAACACTGCATTGATATGTATTTTGTATTCATGCCGAAATAAATCAATTTATTCATTCAAAAAAAATTCAAACTTCAACATAATTATATTCCAATCCATGAGCCATTTCGACAAAAACACAATATAAATAAATATGTTGAAAATGTGGTAGTAATAACTTTAGTTCCTAAAAACTTTATAAAACAAATTAATGAGGAATAACTCTTGGGCTTACCCAGAACATTACAAAACTTATTATTATGATAAATTTGAAAAATTTTCTAAAGCATGAGGAAATTAGTGGCAATATACCTATAGCTAGCATACATAAACAGTGAGTGGTTCCTTCTTGACTTAGAATAATTTTATTACTTCCCCTAATTTTAATTTTTGCAAATCCGTTGTAAGTGTTGAACAGAAAACGTGCACAACGAGGCCAGAGAATTCTAGCATTCCAGAAGGCTAAAGGGCGGCTTAGAGCATTAAAAGCATTTGATACATCAACTAGTAAAATTCCACTGTTGTTATTTTCATTGAATAATTCAGACATTGCATGAATAGCATCTTTAATTCCAGCTTTTGTTCCTGCACAAAGTTGAACTGAGCCACAAATTTCTTGTATGTCTTCTGCTGTTAACAAGAGCCCTAGTTTGGGCGCATAATCTTTGTAAAATTTCACCAACACCTATGGGACAAACACCAGGGAATTTATTTAGTGCTACAGTTCTTCTTGCCAAAAGGGCTCTTATCAAATTCAATTTACTAGCTATTGTGATATATATTAATAAATAAATAAGAGAATGAAAAAAGAGAAAAGAAAAAACTGCAAATATGAGCAGTTAACAGGTTTGACAGTTCATTAAGGAAAATGAGATACTAAGCAGAACAATGTGTGGGGTGGGAGGGAGTTAAGAAGGGGGGCACGGGTCAGGCCCGCCCGTAATCCGGCGATATCAATGCCTCAGCATTATCAATACTTAAATCTAATAAGAACCTTTTGACTCAGATTTTAAAAATTGACATGGACAGAGATTCAAATATGTTGCAGTTATTACAAAATTTAGTTATATTACGATACAGTACATGGGATATGTAAAAAGGGTATGTTTTTGAAAAGGTTTTGCTTAGCTGTAGAGTGACTATCCAGTGTTTGCTGCATATCTAGTGTTGTGAGAATGATTAATTTTGAAAAATATTGAATTAAAATGTTTAAATAAATGTATAAGAAGAGTTTTAATTTAAAGCTGGCGGAAAGAAAGTAAGGAATATTCATTGAAAAGGTCATTAGTGAGATAATGTCTAGGCTTACTGAACCAAACTTTTAAAATACACTTTTGAGATATAAATAAAGATTGAGTACAGATTTATGTGTGCCTCCCCAAGATATGCTTCCGAAGGTGAGCAATGACTGTATGTAGGCGTAATAACCTAATTTGATTTCATTTTGATTTAATATGTCTTTTAAGTTGTTTAAAAGCAAAAATATACTTGCGAAGTTTGTTTTTTAAAAGGAGAATATGTTCAGACCAATTCATTCTGCAATCGAAAGTCATTCCTAAATATTTATATTGTGAAACACATTCTACTGACTCACACCGGCAAGTGGAGTTCATATGATTTCCACAGTTATGAATGGATAGGCTTTCAAAGGGATAGTCCGAATTAATGTTTAAAGCAATTGGTAAAAATTTAGTTTTTGAAACATTCAAAGAAAGATAATTTTGGTCAAGCCATTTCTTTATAATCACAAGATCACTTTGAGCGTTGTATTTAACGTCTTGCCAATTCCCTCCGCGTGTTAAAAGCAATATGTCATCAGCAAATAGAAATAATTTCCTATGGAGATTTAATTTACACATGTTATTTATATAGATTAAAAAGATAATAGGTCCAAGCATGCTTCCCTGAATTACAGCATAATCCACTGGCAATGGATCACTATTTACTTAACAAATGAACACAACCTGGCGCCTATATGAAAGATAGCTTCTAAATTAGGTAAGAGCATTGCCGGTAACTCCAATTGCTTCTACTTTAATTAATAAATTCGATCTGTCAATTGATTCAAATGCTTTTTTAAGTCCAAAAATAAAGCATAAGACGATTATTAGCTGAAATACAATCATGGATCTCCTTATTGATATTAAACAGTGTGTCAGTAATATTTCAATCTTTTCTTAATCCATATTGGTATTGAGTTATTATATCATTATTATTTAAATACAAAACAAGTTGATCTTGGACAGTTCGTTCTAAAATTTTAAAGAAGACACTCAACAAGGAAATAGGATGGAAATTATTTTTGTCTGTAAAATTATTTGATTTGTGCAATGGAAATATTTTTGCTAATTTGAAAACATCAGGAAATACGCCCTCAGCTATGTTCAAATTTATAAAATAAGTTAAGGGACGAACAAGAATGTGAATGTTGTTTTTTAAGATAAAGGCTGAAACATCGTCCAGACCCGGAGCAGACCCTCCCCTCAGTTTAGTGACATGGTGGAAAAAGTCCAGTTCTGTTACTGTATTAAGTGTAAAAAAAGTCTGAAGTCGAAAGTCTAAATCTCTCAGCAATGGTTCTCCTCCTGCATTGATGTCATTAGCCAAGTTTTGGCCTACAGAAGTAAAAAATGTATAAATTGATCGGCAACATTTTGTATTAACTCATTGCTTACAACTGTTGTTCCAGGTAGAAACTGTTTGATTTTAAATGAGTTTTTAAGCTTTGTCCTGCCAGCCAGTTCATTGATAATGCCCCAGAATAACTAACATTCATTTATTTTATTTTGATAATACTGTCTCTTGACTAGGTGTGTAGATCTATTAAGACTTTGCCTGAGATCTGTGAATTGCTGTTTAATTATATTATTAAAGGGTTGGTTTTTTAACATTTTGCTTAATTTGTCTCTTTTTCTAATTAATTTAATTAAATCAGCAGAAATCCATGGTTTAATTTTTTTGTAACGGCTCTTATTTATAAGGATTTGTTTTTTTAGAAGATGAGAGTGCATTGTTAATGTTGTTGATAAAACTAGAAGTGCAAATATTAACATCCAGGCTATATGTAACAGAGTCCCAATTCAGGTCAGAGAGAGTATCAGTAAGTACCGATTGGTCAGTATAATAAGATATTGTGGGAGTAAAAGTAGTAGCGGCAGAAGCAGCTGTAGCAATAGTAGGTCCTACACTGTAGTGGTCGGTAATGCTTGTGTAGAACACAGCCGATCTCACACTACGCAAGTCATCGTATTGTAAAAATATATGGACAAACTCTCGTCGGTTTGTCAATATATTGTACTAGTCCATTACCAAGTAAACAGTCTAAGTATCAGGCTGTGATTTCATCATGTTTCAATAAATCCAAGTTTAAGTCACCTATAAGAATACATGTAATATTTTTATTCACATTGTCATAATAGTTTTCTAAATTATTAATAAAAAGTTCTGTATCACTGTCAAATGTTCTGTATAGGGCTAAGAGGTTATGTTGTTTATCGAAGTGAAAGTCTAGTTTAATACCATATAATCATCTAAATTAACCTGTGAAACAATTACAATCAGTTGTTTGTTTACGCAAGTGATAACACCATCATTCTGGTTTCTCTGTGTAGACAGTACAAGGTCAAAGCCCTCGATCTCCACCCCCTCCCCGCTGTCACTCAACCAACATTCAGATAACACTATAATGTCCAGCTTTGGAACCAAGCAATCTAAATAAATTAATAGATCATTGAAATTTTTTGAAAAACTCCTGATATTGCAATGAAAAATGTTTAAACTGCCAGAACCCTGCTCAAAATAAAAATCTTTATAACTAATGTGCTCAGCTCAACGCATGAGATGGAATTATCTGACTCATCATCGCTCTCGCACCACATACCAAGGATCTCCGCATCGGCCACCAGCCCAGTCACAGCATAATAATATACTTAGACTATAATACACATTGGAATTAAATAAAAATAAATAAGTAATATTAAAGTTAAGAAAACTATAAATAAAGTAATCAGTGCATTATGACTGTTGGGAATCAAATTAATTAGCTTTTAAATGAAAACTGATCAGATGAACAAGAGACTTAAACTAATATTCACAACATAAAAAAAAAAAAAAAAAAAAATAAGATTTAATCTTTGGCAATTAAAAAGCCATCTAGGCTTGATTCAAGGGAATTAAAATATAATGTAATTGTTAATATTAACAATGTTGATTATAGATAATTGAAAATAATATGACTAATATGAAAAATAAAAATATTAAATAATATAAGAACAAATAGGCCTATGTAGATTATATGAATTTAATATAAATTAATACCTGGTACCACTAACCGTAATGCCTATAGAAAAAAAACTATAATCTATGTGTAGACTATTTCAAAATAAAGAATAAATAAATATATATATATATAAAGTAGAGGTAAAAAATAATAAGTAATGGTATATTAATTTCATAAAAAACAATAATAAACATTGTATTGTGGCAAACAGCTGTGCAGTGATTTTAATGGATAAATTTGAAGCAATGTGACTATATAATAATCAGAAAGTATAACAATGAAAACAATAATAAGATCTAAAAGTAAAAGACTGTCATATTGTATTTAAAAAAAGTGGTAATAAGAATGATCGGTAATGAAAATTATATTAGAATTGTAGCTGAATTTATATTGATTTTATTAATTTATTTATTTTTTACTAGTAGTTAATAT